>WBMZ01014693.1:0-54336 GCA_013400975.1 Atrichornis clamosus
TATTTATATATATATATAAAAAATAGTCCTAATGTAGTTTTTTTAAAGGATTCAAGAATTTTGAAGTCATTATTGAATTCTAGGACTAAGAAGTAAAATTGTCCATCTTATCAATAAAAATGGCAATGTGGTACCTGCATAAATAATAGCAAGCTGTAGCTCTCCTGGATATGTTTGTTACAATGTCTGAAAATAAAATTTTGCATTCAAAATAACCTTAGGGAACAATTTTTGCTCTTGAAAAAGTGAATCAGAATATTAAACATCATTTACCAAGGAAATATAAGTACCCAGATCCATCTTTTTTTTCTATCATTTAAAAAAAGGCAAGTTGAGAAAAGACTAAAAAGAGGAAAACATTTAATACAAAAGGTTTTATTGCCCATATTTATTTTTATGAGCTCCATTGTCCATGCGTACCAGTCAAAGGATAAACAAAATGAACAAAATTCAACATTAGTATTTGTTCACAAGTTACATCTTCTCTGTTCAGCTGTGAACTAGGAAATAGAATTACACTGTAAAACAAAAAAAGCTGTTTGAGGGTTTGACCTTGATAGCACAGTATTATCATAATGATGTTGATGAATCTACCACACTTCTTTCCAGAAATGTTTTTATTTCACTTTTTTTTCCCCCCTGAGCAATTTTATTTGTTGCAGTTATTACACAGATGTACCTTGCTTTCATTTATATTTTATTTTTCCTAAACCCCTCTTTATCCAGTACCCCATGCCCTCTTTGCACTAATGAAATATAAGAAACTGCTCTGTACTTGCAGTGTTTATAACAGGATTCCTGTTCCAGATTCCAGTACAGTGGAGCAGCTGGAAGTGTTTAGTGGCTGTCTGTACCAGTACTCCCATCTTTGTAGCATTAAATTTAATTTTCTTCATCTTGGTGTATAAAGAACCCAAGTCTGCCCCTTACCTCATTACCTGAAATTTCACAGTGACACCAACAGCAGGGGATGTGGCAGAGCAGCTTTTTGGATATCAAAAGTTGAAGCCCTGGGAATATTCACATGAATAGACACTGCAGTTCTTGTAGCCTTTAATAGGTTCTTCCTTTACGACTGCTGATGGTTGGAGCAATGGAGATGGATATCATCCAGGCTTTTCCGTCACTTGGATAGATCACAATTTTCCTGCTTAAGGAAGAGAATAACTAGGCACACATCTGAAGATTGTACTTGGTGTGCAGTACTAATCAGCAATGTGTGCTGACTGTCACAGAGGAGGCTGAATAACTGAACATGTTTATTTATGTATACTGCAGTGTTGTGACACAAAGTAAAAATGAAAGTGTTTTGTTAACTATCTTAGCTGCTGTTCCAGTAACGCATTTATTTTGTGCATGTATTGGGAAACACACTGTGCTCCATTATATCAGTGTTCCTGAGCATTTTGGATTTATTGAAGCGTTATGTTTAATATGGATATATGTGGTGGGGAAGGGGGCAGTTTGGATCCCAGTTGGATGCAGGTATGCAGTGATACTAAGGTGCTGAAGTTGGGAAATTTTTGCATATTCAGGGAAACAGTCACCTGGTCTTCCTTGGGATGAAAGTGTAAGATAGGTGTTTTTATTACATTTTTTGTTTTGCTGTCACTAAGCTTTCCTAGTTCAGAATTATGGGCCTCTAGAAAATTTCAGATCTTTTAAATATACAAAATTTTCCCTGGTTTTCTAACAATGGAATAATTTTTTTAATAGCACTAACAGAAGGCTTCCAAAGTGATTAAGTCCATTTTGAAATAGAACTTTGTAAAGACTTTGGATGCATATATTATTAGAAATAAGAAATCAAAAGATTAAAAGAAAGCCCTTAAAAGAAAATGAGACAAACACAATGCTCAAAAAAATGGAAAAGGGATCCAGAAAAATTTCAATACTAATGGTAAAATTGACTATAGTATGACTGCAAAGCCACAGTGTAAAGAAAATTACAGAATAAACAGTGACATAACAAAGTGTATGTCTTCCTTTCTAAATCAGTGTTAGTGAGATCCTTTCTTGGATCCTCTTCTGCCATACTCTATCTAAAAGCTCACACTTTGTCAGGCTCAGAGGTATTCATCTGATAGTTGCATGACATCATGTTCATTTCCTTCAAAAAACCTGTATCATGATTATTTCAATAGTCAAAGTACTATTGTCTGACATTGTCAGTGGAAATGAGGGGGTGAATTTACAGAGGGTAGAATTAGACTAATATAGAGCTGAAGGTTAAACAGATCTGGGGTCAAACCTTAGCATTTTTAAGATGAATAGCTGTTTCAGCATTGATTTCAGTGGTGTTGGGGTCCATGTCTTTTGAATTCCATAGAGGAAACTGTGAACTGTTAATTATGTCCTTATGTAGCCTTCAGTGTAAAATCCTTATAGTTAAATACTTCATGTGGGTTTAGAACTGTAAGAATTTATTGTTTATATTTAAGTACATATTAATAATTTTTTATAGATCTATCTTTACAGTGTTGAAAGATATTACCCTTGCATGTAGTCATAAAAATAAAAGCTTTTCTTGTTAATAATATATAAAATATGGTGAAACCATTTCTTGGAAATGCTAGGCCATTCTGAGCTATTCTGTTAAATGGAGATCCTAAATTTGTTGAAACTAAGTTGACCAATATCAACAGGTAGAACTAACTCTAAAGCAGGCTCATATTTTAGATAAACGCTTTCACTAAAGATGAGAACAGCCTTTGATAAAGCAAAGATAAAAGAGAAAAAAAAGATATATTAAGGATCTTTAGATTATACATTAGTTAATTATATAATTATGATAATCAAAATTTAGTATAATTGTATTTAGATTTGTTTAGTTTAATGATTGAAATTTAAATATATCTCTTGAATGCATTTAACATAAAATAAGTTCAAAACGTATGGGCTAAAGGAATAGAAATAATTGGATTCTGTGATAGGAATATAGTCCTCGAAACTGTATCTTCTGGGATTTTTAAAATTTTTATTCTCATTATAGGTAAGCACTTTTATTAAAGCCATATAATCTACCCACCTGAATAAAAAATAGGTGTTTGAAGAATGGAGTTCAATTTTCAGTACATGATTTTATATATTCCTTGCTTCAGTTGATAATTTTACAACCATCCAAAATATGCAAGAGTGGCACAAAACATGGTTAATAGTGCTGGAAGGACTTGTAATGATAATTTGAAAAAACATGGAAGCCTCTATTTCACTTTTTCATGCTCAATGACTTGGTTATCAATAGGGGGAGGAAACAATTATAGAGATCCGTAAATTGAAAGATAAATGACAGCCTCTGTCCTGTAAACACATTATCTGACTGACTTAAGTATTTGCAGAATCAGATCTTATGACAGAGCATCCATTATCATGCAGTCCAGCACTATTTTATTTTTTTTGATCAAAGCTGTGGTCAGTATTTGGAAAATTGAGACATCTTAATACATTTTGATGCATAAAGTACTGTGAAATGCATACAGGCTTTTCCTTTCATTTTTGTTTTTTGCCTTGTTTGTGTATTTTAAATAAGGTCCATTGAAGTGCATAGTAATATTTTATTGAAAATCAGTTATTTATTTCACAAATATTGTTACAGAAACCTCTCCCTAATCTCAGATGTACAGGGCTCATCCCCAGCTCCCTTAACCTTACCTGCTTTTATCTGTCATTTGTCATAAAAGTCTATCAAAAATGATGGCTAAGATGGCGCCATTCTTTTAGAATAAAAGGAAGAAAAAGAAATGAAGAAGTAACACAGATACGGATATGGCAATGTGACTCAGAAAATCTGTGAAGTTACTTTCACTGTTAGTGACTTTTTTTTCTCTTCCTAAATTCCTGAACTTCTCTTCTAATCCACCTGTCATGTGGCTGGCACTGTAAACATATTTAGATGTCAGATTACCATTGAAGTACCTTAATGCTGTTAAAAATGTGCATCAGTTTCTCTGTGACAGAAATAATGTCTTCCTGCAGCTCTCAAACATGAACAGAAGCTTCTGGGTAATAGTTCTATGCAGATACATAGCTATATTAATAATAATGTGGAGTGTTTACAATATGGTTTTTTAAATTACACAATATGCTACAAGATACCTCTTAGTAGGTTACTTAAAAATAACACTATTCCATTGCAAGTCTGCTGTTACTAATATACACCACTCTATTCAGTTTTAGATAGGCAGTATTATTAGCCAGAGTTGTGAAATAAAGAAACTTTCCCAAGTTTTCTGTCAAGTACCTTTCCTGTGTTCAGTTGAAATTAGACTTATGCATATTGATATATATTTATTAAGAACATTTCTGTTTTCTTTTTTTTTATCCTGGTACATTTCCAGAGCTCTAGCATGCAGTGAAGGTTTTATAGTCAGTGTGCAGTGCAGCAGATGTCATTCCATTTGCCTAAGCCCTGCTGACATTTGGAGTTGTGGATTAATTGAGCTGCAGAATGAAATTTAATTAAAATTAAATACAGATTTGGCCATTGTATTTGTTCATTTTTTACACTCTGGTGTGTACATTTGCAGTCAGTGCCATAGTTTATTTGTTTAATCAGAATGCTATGTGGGAGAAGCTGCACTTTGTTTTAAGCTGAAATTGTGGCAGATGCCAAGTAGAGCAGAATTCCTGTAATTTCATGTGATACCTGCCATGTAAATGATGCCACTGATGTGCCTCAGAACAACCTGAAGGGTGCAGACTATTCTATTTATGAAGGTATTGAAAAAGAAAAGAATATGAGAGATGGGATTTCATTTTTATTTTTGAAGTAAAGATTTTGTTTAAGCTGATGTTTTGAGTTAGTTTATGAAAAAGTACATTGGAAATCAAAGAATTATAGAAGTGCAATTTATTTCTCGTATAAAGTGCCATTGTCAGAAGCCATTTAGCCTTGAGATAGATCTGTAATGGATATATTTATTTAAGGCCCCAAGATTTTATGCATGACTGGTAATAATGAGCTCAGAGCCATCATTTTACCAGTATAGTTAGGATTGAGATTCCTGTGTACATAACTTCACATTTGTCTTTGTTGAATTTCACTTACCATCCAATGCCCAGTATTTCTTGATGTTTGCATTATCAGTTCTTGCCTTTACCACTTGTTGTATCATCAGCAAGCTTTCTGATTTCACATTTGGCTCACCCTTTTCTCATCATTTGTGAATGAGTTTAACATGTGGATCCTTGTGGAATTTCTCTGTCATGCAAACTGACTCCTGTGCTTTACCAGGGATGGGCTGACTCTTACCTAGTATGAGCAATTTATCCATCTGTACACAGGTTCCGTTCTTCATTATAGTATCCACAAACTGCATTGTCTCTGAGGATTTAATGCTGCCTCTCTCAGGTATAGAAAGGTTTCCATCTTCATACAGAGCTACAGTGTTGCTGAAGTTTGGTGCAGTTTTTCAAGGGAAGGCACAATTGTGTGGGTTTGCTCAAAAAGGTTTAAATCCAGTGCATTGTAGCTGCTGTTACAGAGTGGATTTTTGACAACATTTCAAATCAAGCCTGTTGTTCTACTCAAAGCCAAAGCAAAGGTTGTTTCTTCTCTCTCAGGATGCTAAACAGACTGCTCCATCAATCAACTGCTGATGAGGTCTACAAATTCAGTCATATCATCAGATCACAAAATGATATTTTTCCAATCCACACGCGAGATAGTAACCCATCTCTCCCATTAGCACAGCCTCCTTCCTGAATGCTCTCCCTTGGCATATCACACAGTGTGTCACCAGTTCTGATCAGACAGTCAGCAACATCATTCTAATATGAAGTTGTTCCCATTTTGGTCTTGAACACAGCTACAGTCAAGACCAAATGTGTTTGGTCCCAGCTCAACTGAATTCTCAGCATCCCTCCAAAATTTCCTATCTGCAATATCCATAAAAGTAGATGTATTCTGAGCATTTATGCCATATAGCATTGCTTTCCTCTTCTCACTTGTAATTACCTGAAGTTTGTTTTCTTTTGCTGTACCTATTTTTGTCTTACTGCTCATTTACAGAATAACATAATATGGCACTTTACAGACAAGAATTGACTTTCAATGTAATTCATAAGATGCTATGCAAATAATTGAATTTTAAAATGCATTTTAAAACATATTAAAAGGGCTAAAATGTGACCTTCTTATGCACATGGCAAAAAGGGAATTAGCCAATGGGTTAACATGCTACTGATGCCATTATTATGTGTAGATGTGTCTTCCATGAATTAAGATCAAAGGTAACCTGGTAGAAGGAGGCAGAGGGTTTTTTGTCTCAAAGCTGAGAGAGAATGGAGAAGTAAAGAGACTTTACCCTGAGGGTTAGGAGAACCAACAACACACTAATTTGGAAGGGGACATTGCATTGAAAAAGGTTCATTCCTGTCTGCAAAAAGTGATCAGTAGGGACATCACTTCATGAGAGTCCTCTTACAATGAGTTCTATACTAAAATTTGAGCTTTTTTTCAGTTGTGGGCATGGAAAACAAAGATTTTTTTTTTTAATGATTATATAAGTTATATATGTCAGAAACTAGTAGCAGTCTGGATGAAAAGCAGTGAAATAACAAGTATCATTTAGAGGATGCTGAGCTAATAAGGATGGGCAGTGCCATGAAAATTCAGAGATTATTTTTTACAAGAGATAGAAAGATTTTTAACCTAAATTCTAAAATCAGGATGATGTTGTAAAAGGGCAAATGGAGAGACGACACAAAAGAAAATAGATAAGAGTTGGTGTTTTTTGGAGGCACTGGTCAAAATTCAGTGCCATGACTGAGAGGACTAACAGAGGAATGATATTGAAAGTAATAAAATTGTAAATTAGAGCACCAACTATGAAAGAAAAAAGTGGAATATATGAAGAGACAAGAGGTTACAGGTACAGGTACAGATACCAGAACAGAGGATTCAGTAGCAGAAGGGGCATGTGAGAAGATAATCATGGCAGCAGAGGTAGGAAAGATACTGAAGAAGAACAAGCAGATCGCAGTACCGAAGATGGGAGTGGGAGGAATGCAGTGGATATATTTAGGAGTGTTGTTATATACAAGTCATGTAGCTTAAGAGATGCAATAACATGTAATGGGAGTATTTTAGAAATTTTTTCAACTGTCAGAAGGAACTGGCTAATGATTCAGCACGGCAAAGAGCCTTATTGAAGAGAGACATTGAAGGACAATCTGATTTTATGGGAAGCATCTCTCTGTGTATAAAGAGAGTAGTTCATTTAAACCCACAGCACAATAGCCCTATGTAGAATATTTTTTATTTTAAATTATAGCTACTTTATTCATTCAATATCTATTGTTTTTAAATTTTACTGATCTATTATTGTCAGTTATCTTATGATCTTGAGCTTCATGTTAGCTACTCACTGAGTTTCTTTTTAAAGTTTTACACTGATTACCAGTTGGAATCATTCTTTGCCTCCTCATTCATCTATTCAGGATGTTAAAATAATCTGCATTTACAACTATTACTGTATCACAGGCTTGCAAAGTTTGGAATTACTTATTTTGCAATCTACATGTTTTTTAACTATAAGAAACGGAGTTGTCTGCTAATATTGAATAAGTAGCCAGTAATTCTTCATGGATCCATTATTCAGTCTTGTTTATTTAGGGACAAAACTAATCTCTTATCTTGCTTTATTGCTTGCTTGCAAATATGAAGATTGTTTAAACAAGCTCTGGTTCACCTGAAAGTCAAACTAATTTTTGTGTCTGTTTTTGATGCTTGCATATATATTTATGTATGTATATATAAAAGCATTACTCAGTATGAAAGGATCGTGTTGTCCTGTCTTATACCTTGGTTCATGGTACTTCTGAAAATACACAGATGGACTTTCACATTAAGAGCTGGAAATTATGATAATGTGAGACAAAAAATGTCTTGCTCTTAGTCTCATTAGAAATTAATAATCTGCATGTATTATACCCCTTTATCTAAGTGATACAGAGTCTAATAATCCTGACATTTGCTGGAGAAATTGCTCTGTGGTGTTCTCTACTTCACATAATTTAGACTTGCCCCTAGATTATTTAATTATGAAGAAGAAATTTGTGCTGTCATTCAACCAGTGTTGGAGATTTCAAGAGAAACCAACAAATGCTAACTTTACATAAAGTATTATATCAGATTTAACTTTTTCCTTTTGCAGGTTGTGGATGGCCATGTCTCTAGTCTAGAAAACATAACATCCTGGAGTAGCTATTGTATAAATAGAAGTAATTTTTATTTGCTTGTTTTGCAAATGATAGAGGATTAAAAGACAAAAATTTTAATTTTAGAACCATCTCCTAAAACTATATGATTGCCCCAGCAGACTTGGATATAGTCTTGTTTTAATAGATTTTGTGAGGTGTATGCTGTGGGAACATTCTTCTGCTGTATTATTTCAGATTGTACTGTTGAGCTTTAAAAGTTGCATGCTATGAGAATTGTTTTCATCAGTCTTGAGAACTGCTACCATAATATATTTTATTTTCTGTTTTTCTTGTTCTTTAGTATGGCATAAACAATCCTAAGAAACTGACAGGCTTTCAGGTTCTTTTTTAATCAGTATTTTAGTTTGGTGACCTCTGATCATTAGGCAGAATATTTCAGAGAAGAGAATGAAAGTCTGTGAGAAATGCCAGTCTTTGATGCTTTTGAGAAAGAGATGCTTCATAGAGTGAGTATGACACACAGCATGGGTGTAATCCTTGACTACAGGCTGACTTTAAAACATCATGCACCAGCTGTGGTCAGCTCTGCACTAAGGGTGCTTTGGGGTTTGACTTTCTAATGATGTAAACACTATTGCAAGATGCGGGCTATTCTAATATATTCTATTTAGTAGTCAAAAGTCATGGCTTTATAATAAACACACTTGCATTATCATCACCTGTGCTGTGAACTCTACTGATGACTGTGTATGGGCCAGGTGAAGAAAATGAATAGGATTATAGCAGTATGTTGGTGGAATCCCTGAAAACAGAAACATGGAACTGGTTTTTTTTTTACTTATACAGTATTAACAGTCTTTCTGAAGAAGCTGTGTCAGATGCCTGCTATCTCACCATAGTGAGGTTTCAGTGTGTATAGTTCTGGCCATTTGTGAGGTTTCAGGAAATTTTCAGTTGGGTTTTTGGGTTTTTTTTCAGGAATGCTAAAAAGTTATTTATAGGAAGTGTTTGTTTCTGTTAAGAAAATGATCATTTGACATTGACATGCATAAAATAGGAAAAGACAGTGAAGAGATAACTTGTAATTTCTAGCATCCTCCAAAAATGTTGTCTGTGTGGTTTGTTTTAAAATAAGTTGTGCTCTGAAATGTCATAAGGACAATAAAAAAGGGTTCACAGTTTGAGTCATGAATTTATCTAAGGATACTTTTAATTTATGGGGGCTTTTTTCTCCTTTTGTTTGTGTAATTCCTTTTAACTCTGTGGATATGTATGAATCACTTTTCCTGATAGTTTAATGTTTTACTTTTAAGAAAAATGAAAGTTGTTCTTCTTCACTTTGGTAAGAATGAACTATCAGGAGACTTGACAAGTAGTTACGGAAGTAATTAATGCTACACCACCTCTTCTAGATGTTGCATAAAGATCAGGTAGTTCCATCTGTCCCCTTTTTCCTTTAAATGATGTCTTTTTCAGAACTAAGTACTAAAAGAATAGGCTTGTCTTCAACTCCTCTCTTTTTGAAAACTGACTTAAGTAATTGAACTTTTTGTATGTGATGTTATAGCGTATGATATTCTACTAGCCTTACTATGATCATCTTGTTCTGTAAATGTGCAGCATCCCCAGCAAGATTGTGTGAGAAGGATGGGGTGCCTTGCGTGTTCACTAACGTTAAGCCATCAATATGGAACCATTTCTAGATTTTTGTCTCACAGACAGACTGAGTTCATTCATCCAGATGTGACTATGCTACAGACTGCAAGACAGCAAAAATAATATAGGGATATTATACACAAGGTTCCTTAGGTACCAGGAACTTACACAGTCTGGAACTCCTCACAGGCTAATTTTCCTTGCTGAAGCTTGTGCTGCTTAAAGTGCTTCTGGTATCCAAGTTAGCTCGTCTAAAAATAGCTTTGGAAATTCTGTATTCTTTGCAAGCTGCGATGTGGGTGTGCGTTTATTGTCCGGTGATGGCTGGACCATGTATGGAACTAAAATATTTAAAGATCAGAACATCCTCTGCCTGTCAGTAATTTTAGACACAACTTAAATGGTCAAGGTAAAGTCTAGGTGAATGTAAACTTAATTTCCTTCTCAAAGATAAGAGATATTAATTTATTAAGCATATTTTTAGTTTCAAATGTTTATTTAGCAATCATAAAATAAATGTCGAATTTATTTTACATATATTGTTTAAAACAAGCATTTACAATGACAACTGGCTTTCATTTGCTGGTGCTTTGGTAGATACCTGTATCACATTGCTTTGTGCTGAAATTAGAAGTTTTGTTTTCATCCGAATTGTCTCTGCCAGACTTCTTTTTATCGAAAGGATCAGTGATAGAAAAGAAAACACGAGTCAACAAAGCACAAAAAACTCTACATCTGCTAGTCTAATATATTGATATGTCAATTTTTATTTAAAATGTGATTCATTAAATAAAAGAGGTACCAAACCTACGTGTTATTTTAATATTAGATGTAAAATAACAATATAGGCTATAAAAATTTGAGTTTTTCTCAGTGATGGCATAAGAAATGTTTTCCACTGCTGTATGACAACTTCGTAAAATCCATATTGAGTTACTTTCTGTTACTTTCTTTGAAATATCTCTTGGAAGCATCCCGTGGTCTGTTAAACTGTGATTCAGCCTGTGGATACTTAACTGAGCATACTTTGTTTCGTTAAAATGGTGACGTAATTAAAGTAAGAATACAAACCTCCCTCCATTTAAGAAGAGTGATTAGAGCAAGCAAACGTGAATATCAAATTTACTTCACTTTTCTTGTTGGATATTTTGTTTCTAGAAGTGAAAGTGTTCTGGCGATGTAGATAGAGTACACTGTCTTGAGTAACTTCTAACCTGAAATGAAGACGTGCAAAATTTTTTTAGAAAGATTTTGAACCTCTCTAACTCTCTGCAGTTATGAAGACTTGCCGTGTTTCTGAGCTATAACAAGGAGATTTTTGTAAAATGTTCTTCATTGCGGAACTTGTTTTATATAAGAAATATAACTAAAAAGCTAATTTCTTTTTTCCTTTCTGCACTGCAATCGACGAAGTGTGATTAATAATAGATTTAAATTTGCTAAGTGCATTTACTCCTTTGTGCCATCATAAAGAGAATCTATTACTGTAAAATTGAGGCTTAGTTCCAAATTGCACCATTATGAAGTTTTCTTCCAGCAATGTTTTGTCTCTAATACACTTCCCTCATTGTAATTCTATTGCAAACCTGATGTCTAGCATCAAGTCTCACAATAATTATTTTAAATTGCTACTAGGAACAGTAGTCCTGGTGGGATATATTACTACCATTCTAACAAGATGAATTTCAATGCACTTGTAACCATATTATAGTGTATTATGAAAAGAAGAAAATCTTTGGGTTGTAGGTAGGGAAGCAGAAATAAAATACTGCAAAATGATTTTTATCAACTTCTTAGCACTTCATGTTGCACTTTTATACTATCAAATCAAATTAGTAATTAATTATATATCAAAATGTATGATAAACTGTCACTATATAGTGGTTGTAAGTAAAATTTAGCAATGAAGTAGGGTGGAGCTTTAGAAATGGAGTTGTTATGCTGAAATTACTACTAGACTGGAAACTTGGAAGTCTCCTGAACTTGTGTCAAGAATAAATAAAATATAAAAAGAAATGTAAATGAAACAACTACACTGTAAGCATTCATTTCAAAATGACAGAAGTCATAATTTCTGTGGCTGAACTTCATAATGAGATCACAGATTAGCTCCTAAATTCATATCAATTAGCTAGAAACTTTAAGGCAGATATTCACCAGTTATTTTAAAATGAGTACCCAGCTGATGCAATACAAATTCAGTAAAGCACTTCTTGTAGTTTTATTACATTGTGCAGTTCTAGAATTAAGTGCTTATGCTGTAATTATATGATACATATATTTGTACACCGAAATTCAATATTATTCCAAAGTTACAGACAGATAAATCTGTAATATCTAAATCTAAAAAAGAACCCTTACACAGCAGCACTCAGAAGATGGCTAAAATTTCCAACTTCCCTGATTTCATATTTAGAAAATTCAGAACTGAATGTAGTATAAGCAACATTAAAATAATCTCCCCAGGCAAACAAGAGAATAAGATAAACTTGTACATTTACATCTTATGCAGCACTACCTGTAGCAACTTCATCCATGGACACAACTGTAAAAACTACACCACACTTTTCTTGTTTTGGGAAAAATAATGCCTGGTTGGTGGAAAAAATTACAACAAACAGCAAGTTCCTTGAGTCTAAACGACTGTTCTGCTTGACTGCTCACATCCCTCTTCCTAAACATTTTACAAAGCCTTTCTCTTCTACGTCCCACTTCTGAATTGCAGTATTTTCTGTAAATTTAGGAAAGAACCTACAGTCCAAAAGGCTGAAGTTGTTTTTTCTAATGATATGGCATGGAAAAAAACATTACCTTTTAACTGCCAATTAATTTTCAATTTTCAGTATTGATTGAAAACAGTGGTGTAAAGAACTAGAAATAGTTTTATATATTCTTTGCAGGATATTTTCTTATTCTTGTTTCTACTCTCACTTTAATTCCTTGAATCCCACACTTCTAAGGGTGTTCAAAGTACAACACTTCTATGTTTACAATTTTTACTTTCTGTGTTTTATATATATATAGATACATGTGCATATATATGTACGTATGCATATAAGCTCACATGCCCAGATGCCCAAGTTACTCATACACTTTGAAACAGTTGAAAAATGAGCTTGTAATGTAACTGTGTATCTTGTCATTGTCACAAATTACATCAAAAAAGGTAAAATAGAGGGAGCTCTACAAATTCAAACAGCTATTTCCAGTGACCAAATTTTCACATTTGGCCTTTGCTTACTAACTCCTGTGGTAAGGTCACTGCAGACTAGAATTTGTTATATTTGATTAAAAGAGAGTTCTGATCCTCGTAGGAGATGGCCTCTCATCCAATGCGCAGTAAAGTGAAGGTCTGTGCTGGATCAAGGCTAAAATACTTAGCACATTGCACAGCTGATGCCAGGAACTGAGAAGTGAATTGCCAGTAAGTACATTGCTGCCACTGGTGTTGCTCCCTTAAAAATAAATACATAATTTTGCTTTTGTGCCTTGACAGCTTGAAAAGCTGAAAGTAATTTTGTTTGTTTAGAGGAAGTACAGAATGAATGCAAATGCGTGTCATGAGTGCAGATGTCACACAGCTCCAGCGGTATGCCACAGTCTATTACAAATGGACAGCTTTTCACTGGATGTGAAAATAGTTCATTATTCATATTCTATAGCTTTTTATCTGCTTGAACTCTTAGTAGAAGCATTAGAAATGGCAACTTATGCACAATCCTTCTAAAAGTTCTTCAGCAGTGGTGACTCGGATCAGCTTTGCTGCAAATCAAAGGAGCAACCAGTAAAATGTTATATTTCCCTCCTACCACTTCTTGCAGCCATAAATCACATTAATCCAGGTGCCATGCATTAAGTGTATCTTTCCAATTAAAAGTGGAAATCCCAGACTGAAAAGGCCAGGGACTGGAGTAGTACCATATTGCTTTTGCACAGATGTTTCAGTCTTTCTTGATAGTAAAGCACTACAATTGACAGTTTGAAGTTACTTTCCAAAGTTTTCAGGAAACATTTTGATACATTACTATATTAAAATTGATTATTGTACAGTGTAGTTTTTCCCCCTTCAATTAGTTTCAGTGTATAGAGATTACTATACAGATGTACGTTGTTAGAAATGGTGCGAAAGCGAGGAATATTTTTACTTTTGATTGGACTGAATATATAGTGTGCCTGAGAGCTTGCTGCTAGGCAGTCAAACTAGGAATCTCAGATATTTTCTGATAAATAAAAGGATATCATTAATGCAAAACAAAGTGTATTCTACCGCACTTTTCTTTATTCAGCAGAGGCTTCTGAAGAGAGACAAACAGAATTTCATCCAAGGCCCTCTGAGTGTTAATACAGTAAAACCGAAGACACATAATGCTACTAAAAACACTCTTAAGTGCTAAATAAAAAATTCTGTCAGAGTGAGACTGTGACTTCACCTCTTGGGATTGGTAACATCCTTCAGCTTAAAATATGAAGTGAGCCTTAATGAGAAATTGAAATTAGCTCAGAAATTTTAGTAATTCTTACTTCTTTGAACATAGGAAAATAATTATTCATTTGCTAGTTCATGATGTTAAGGCAAGAATATGTGCTGCTGAAATATTTTAATAGTACTTAACTTAGCAACACTAGATGGCAAGAGACATATTCTATTTAATGTTAAGAAAGTACTATGTGAATTTACCAATATGTGTATCACCTTCAGATTTCAAGAGTGTTGAATGGATTATTATCCAGAGCTAGATAAATTTGAATTCCACAGAGCTGAAATGCTGGAAATTAGCTGCATGATGTATGAACTAAATAATAGTGTTCCTGACATAGGAAAATGTGATGGAAATTAAACATGTAGTTATGCACACTGTGTCTGCACAATGTGCTGCATGCACTGCATGTGTTAGAATTTCTTCTCAGTTCTTTTTTTAATCTTTTATTCATACCATTGCAGGTGATGAAAAATTTATGCCTTGAGTCTGGCATTGAAATTAAATGCAAAATGAAAACAGAAGCAGTTTATACTGACAGCTTAAATGTCTTTATCTAGCATACGGTCGCACTATAAAAATCACTGTGTGACTTTTAAAATATCCCATGTGCAAAAATGCAAACATTGCACAATAAATGATAAAGTTAGGATTCTCTGTGTATTAACAGAAAAGTTTTCATTCATTATTATTATTATTCCCTAGTAAGTTTTCAGAATTATTCCAGAATATCAGATGAATGTGAATACAGTTCCCCGCACAGCCCAGCGACTGACACTGTTACATGACAAAGAGAAAACAACTGGGTCTGCGTTACATTTTATGAATTTCTATACTTGCCTTATTATGAATTCAATGAAAAGAATACATCTTGTACTTGTCTATTGCAGGAATAGAAGGTTAATTATTCAGGTGAATCAGTTTCTGAATTGTGATGGTCATAGTGTAACTGCTGCTGTAAGAGCAGGATTACTGAGAATCGTACATATATTTTTAAAGTTACAATCCATATAACACACACTTAGAAAAATATTAAGTAATATTTTAAAAAGCAATTTTTATTGTAGCAACTTCAGCAATAAATTGCTGTAGTTAAAATGCAATTTTATTTTGAGTCATTCAATCACTTCTTGAGGTGTATACCTGTAATGATTTTTTGGTTATTTTTTTTCTTATTGTTTTAATTGTTTATGGAATGTCAGGTCACTAATTATAATTTTAAAAGTAGGGTTAATATCAGGAAAATAATTGCTGTAAACTTTTGTGAGTAGTGCATTACTATGCATCATTAGATCAATGTACTAAGAAAAATACTTTTTTTTTTGTTTCAATAACTGAAATGTCTAATTGTAGCCACACAGAGTACTAACTGTAAAGTACTACTTATATTTTCATATTAGAAGTCTGTTCTTCAGTGCTTGCCAGTTTTACATCCAGTTTCTTATTAGTGACTTTTTACAATGCCTTATATGAGTGTTGGTGTGTGTAATTACGCAGATAATTTTATACAATATTAATTGTGCTAAGAGTGTATTGAAAGTCATTTTAATTCAGTAATTCATTTGCATTTTAATGATTCTAACAGCATAAGGTTACAGAGTAAAATTGAAACATCTTGTTGAATGCTACTGCAGTGTGAGAAGGGTTGAAGATCTTATTTTGTGCTCTTAAATATGTCATTAGCAAAATTCACATTTAAAAACATTGGAGAACACATATTTGTGAATTACCAAAATCAGCTGCAAAATATCTTACAGTCCACTATATAACAAAAGGATATTTTAAATATTTTGGGGTTTCGCATCTGTGGCATTTAATCACTGATTTTTGTATGTTCACTACGAGGATTCAGCACTTAGGCAGGTAATTCTGGTAGTGATAGTGGACAGAATATATCAAATGCACTTAAGGAAAGAGGCCAAGATACCTTTCAGTGGGAAGGAGGAATGTGACAAACAAATACTTTTTAATTTTTTAATCAGATCTTCTAAAGACAAAAGATACGATCTAGCAGGGTTTATAGAGCAGGACTCAATGTGCTATCTTTCACAACTACAGGGAATAACATATTCTGTTGATCTGTATCAATAGATTTTAAGATAGCTTTGTAACATTTTTTCATTTCCTTTATTATATACAGATTTAATATCAGCATGAATAAATCTAAATTGTTTTCTTCTTTCTTCCTAATTCTTGAAGCAGTGTAAAAGCCTGGAGAGGTTTGAAGTGACAGCATTACAAGCAGTCTTTTGCATACATGGCCTTTAGGGATGAGTGGCTACCTTGCATCTAATAAATAAGAAAGTGAATTCATTGAATAATGAATTAAGTGGCATAAGTTGTGATAACAAGGAGCAAATATGACTTCATATGAATGGTATTTGCTTTGTGGGGGTTTATCTGAGGGCTGTTGCTTCACCAAGGGATATTGAAAAAAGGTTCATTCACAGAACACAGCCTAAAATGATCTAGCAGTTTTTTCATTTGCTCAGCTCCTTTGTGTGCCTCTGTCAAACCCACTGTCTCCACCAGGGGGATAACTGGAATTGTTTTAGGCCACTGAGTTTTGTTTACAATAAAAATTCCTTGTCAGTTTTAGATGGGTCACCCAACAATTAAATAGAGATGTCTGATTGGTTGATCCCTATTAGGGTCAACAGCTGGTTACAGAATAATAGCTTGCAGTGCCCCACTTGCACAGTCCTGAACCAAATTAAATTATTAATCTACTCTTTGCTTCAATGTAGCTTCACAGGGATCCCTAACCTGCCATACTGAATAAAGCAGAATTACTGCTTTACATTTTCATTATGATGAGTTATATTTAAATTGCAAATACATTCCCATTTAGTTCACACAGAGAATCATATTTGCGATCTTAAATTTCATCAGTCATTTAGTGGTTTTGTTTATTTTGTTAATTCCAGTTATTAGATGGACCTGGGAACTCATGGGCATACAATTAGTATAAATAAACTATTGAAACCATCAGAATATAAGAGTTCTAAAGAACTGAAGGGGAAATGTTTGTTTTCTTCGATTGGTATTTTTTAAATTGATAAGGATTTTATGTATTGAAATGATCTATAAATTAATCCACAATTAAGCACCTTTATCTTTGTAGTGACAGTGAGGAAGAAGGTCTCTTACCTCTTTTATCATTATATATTTATTTCAATTTTGTGTTAACTCAGTTAGTCAAAGCTGATGTGCATCATGTGTCAGAGTACACTTAAGCAGATTATTGCAGCATGAAGACAACTGTGTGTTCTCAAATAAAATTTGCCTTTTTTCTTTAAACAGTTATACTTCATAATTCGTATAGAGCAACACCTGAGATGAATCAGATTCTACATTATTGTTAAATCTAGCCTGGTGAGGAAGTATAACTTGAATTATACTTAGTGAAATAATGGCCAGAAATAACCAGCTACGTCCTTTTTCATTATTTTTAAATTAAGTTTTTAAGGATGCCCAGTGCCAGCACCCAGCAGATTAAGTGATCTTGGCATTAAATCCTGTTGCCTTAAAAAAAAAAAAAAATTATATATATATATATATGTACTGCCTTTAGGAATAAAGAAGCAGGTTGTGTTTTTAATTTCAGTAGAATGAGATTTCAAGCTTTTATGTCACATTAAATAGAGTGTGCTACTTGTTGAGCAGAAGACTTGGGAAGGAGATAATCCAAAGGGATTGTTGTCTAAATTGTACCTTGAGATTTGGACAGCTATTCTAATGATTCTTCATGGTGGCTTACATTATTGGTGGGCCCAGCTCAGTTCCAGTGGTGCTACCACTAGAGCAGGCTTAGTCCTGTTGTGTCTGTGTATGAGTTACGTAGCCCTGAGGTGATACAGTCTACCTAAAGTAGATATTAAAGGCTGATTCCTGTGCCAAGGACTTCCAACTGTAGAAGAACCTTTGATCACAAAATGGTTTCACTGACACGTTCAAATAAACCTGTTATTCAGCTCTTGGATAACAAGTTTTAAACTTGATGTTGATGAGCTTGACTTCAGTCTTGTTTTGTTCATGAGGATATGGTCTTGGTTTGTTGTGGGGTGGGGTGGCGTGTTTAAGTTAGTCAAGTCCACAGAAGAATCATGACCAAGTTAAATGAATGGTAGGAACAGTGCCAGATGAAGTGCAGAATAAAGGAGTCGAAAAATTTGAAGCGTTTATATAGTTTCCTCAATTCTTTTTGTATTAGCAATATTAATTTAGAGGAAGAATGGAAATTTCTGTTAAAAGTGAGGTTGCTGTCAAAAATAAATTAGGGTATGTAAAAAGAATAGGCTAGAGAATAATGCAGAAATATCATACAGAAGCTCTCTCATTTTGAATGGTATTTCCCATGATGAATCAGGCTGACGAGAGCTCAGAAAGAGTGGTGCAAGGTTAGAAAGTTTATATTGTACCTGAAAAAAGTGAAACTGTGTGCGCAGCTAATGTACAGATTATACATAGAGCTCCTCTTTTCCTATAGGAAAAGAACATAAGGAAAATAGAAAGATAGCAGATTCTTAACGGGTATAAAGTATACTTTTATACAACACAAAAGCAGCCTGAAGGTAATTTTCACAGAATGCTTTTAGTAAGCAAGTTATGTCTTGTAAGGAGAGAAATTTTTTCCTTCAGAACTGTGCATTTTAATAAATATTGATAAGCAAGAAATAGAAACTGGACAGATAAAAAGTAGCCTTGCACCACTCTCTAAATAGGCATGACTGGAAAGGGATATCAACATCCTACTTTGGTTTCATGTGCCTGTCTCTAAATTTTCCTTCTTAAAATGTTTCTGGAAAACTTTTTGCAAATGAAACTCCTCTTTCTTGAGTCTTCTAAAATATGATCCTGCAGAGCAGAGCTTTGCACCATGCCTGTCTCCTGTGGCTTGTTAGTCCAGTGCTCTCTTTGTACCTCTTGCTATCTGTTTTCTTCTCCTCTCCAAAACTGCAAAGCATTTGCTGTTTATGCAAGTTATCGTATATATTTAATACATGTAATTTTGCTGGTTTTTTTTTTTTACTCCCAAAGTAAGAATATTTTTGCATATCATCCATAGTCTAAGACATTCTAAACTACTTTAAGTAGTCACTGATAGCAGTATAGCAATAGTAGAAGACTGTGATCAGGGCTGTTGTCCTTGTTGAGGTTCTCCAGTTGTTTTTTTATTTTTTGGTAGGGTCCAGAATGGTATAACTGTTTTTCTATTTATAGTTAGGCTACATATTTGAAATTAGTTCACCTGTGATTTTGTAATCTATTATCATACCTCTTGAATCCAGAATAATCCTATCTCAGTTTATTGATAAATAGGTTTTAGCTGTTGTCTGCTAGCATCTCCTTGATAAGAACAAATTTAAGATAAGAAATAAAGTTGATCAACTCTAAGTAAATAAAGCAACTAATCAGCTAGATCTATTATACTTCAGAATTTTAATGTATAAATAGTCATAAATGTAATATTACTAAATTCAATATGAGTGCTTTTCAGCAGCCTATGAGCCATTGAGGAAAAAGTTCAGTCCACATAGCCTTTTTATATATTTAGATGCCTGCTTAGTCTTTCTGATCTGCAATAGTCTTTATTTAGACAATTTTTATCAACTGAGAAATAAAACTGTTGTTTTTTGAAACCAGAAGATTTTGAAGCATTTTCAAGCACAGTTTAGTATGGAACATTTCTAAGCTGATCTTTGCATGTCTTATGTTCCATTTTGAATTAAATGGAAAAGTTTCATTTGGTTCATTTTAGCAATGTTGCATTTCAATCTCTTGCACACTAACCCAAAGATTCACATTCAGCATAAAAATCTCCCCCGTAAGAAATAATGAGAGATATGAAGCATTCAATAAATACACAGTCTGTCTAAGGTGCACAGGCAGCTCAAATAAGTTTACATTATTGTTGAACTGATGAAAGATGAAACAGTTCGATTTAATCAAAATAATGGACAGAAATAGGATGGGGTATTATTAGTTCTGTTGTTTGCTTTAAAAGTAAGACATTTCAATGAAAAAAAAAATTTCCTGTGGAGGACTTAACTTCTGCTTAAACAACATTTTCTACCAAGATATTTTTTCACTATAAACTATGAAGTTCTATGTCAGGTCTGCTCATTACTTTTGGTTAATTTTATCAGTGTTTTTAATTTTGAACAAAGATTGTAATTTTTAACTTGCTATTAATTTCAATGATATTTTTCTAAGCAGCTCTTTGTGACATTTTGAGAAAAATCTGGAATTTTTCCTTGATTATAAGTGTAACTATGTTAGCAAAAGTAGACAGGTCTTGTACTATTGAATACCCATATGTGTGTTCTGAAAGCTAATTACTCATAATGATGATGTTACCTCAGACACTTCATTCTCAGAAAGTTAGTGCTAATTAGAAAGACTAGTATTTGTTTCCCCTTTAGGCCAAGAAAACATCTCAAAGTAAAACATAAGTCAAAAGCATGAATAGGAGAAAGCAGACCTTCCCATTGAGTTTGAAAAAAATTTGGTTCCAGAGACTTGTAACTTTGACTCAATGCAACCCACACTATTAATAGCCATGTGGGCTCCTGATGTAAAGAACCCAAAAGTTCCAATATCCAGCAGAAAATTTTTCTTCTTTTTTTAAGTAGGCATGTTTATGGATTGAAAGAAATTTTGCTTACTGCATACCTTGACTTGAAATAGAAGTCACATGACCAGTTGTTCAGTTTGATTTTTCAGAAGCAATCTTCAGTTCGTGTATTTCCTTATAGCTGCAGTTAAGAATATCAGTTTCTTAGCCAAGGTATTGTTTTTATCATTTATAACAGGCTGTAGGTTTGGGAAGGGGTTCTTTAGACCACCCTTGGGATTTTCTTTCCATACAATCTTTGAAGAGTGAGAGATGAGTATTTTTAGAATGGTAATTGGAATAAGCTGTGATCACAGAGGGAGTTCCTATCCTTGTCTTTTTATGGATCATTCAGAATGGAAATCACCTGTCTGAATATTTGCAGAATTGCACAGACTATGTTAGATAAAGCACCATTCAAATGCACCAATTCACAAGAATTTATTTTCTATTTGTTTCATTTGCTGATTTTTTTTCCCTCAGAAAATGCATAAAATTAGCTTGAAGTAACACATTAGAACACTGTAAAATACTAAAAAAAAATTACGAAATTATTATGTTGTCTGGCCTTGTGTGTCCACAAATGTTGTCAAATGTCAACTAGTTGGTAATAACTCTACTTGGCATAATGCTTTAAACAAGATGGATTCTACCATATTTAAACAAGCAGATGAGTAAGAGGTCCAGGTATGATGGACAGCTTAGTAAATACATTTTCTTAATGTGCTACACCTTTAATAAAAGTATTAATATTATCAAGCAATAGTATAAAATCTGTACACTTAACACCTTTCAGATTGGGAACTGCCGGCATTTTAGAAAATCATTTAACATTAACACCACTACTTTATACATAATTAATTTAATTCTTTGGAGAGGCTAACTCTTAACTTAACTTCAAGCCATGGAAAGATACTACAATTTGCCACAATTGCATTTTGCTTAGTTTTGGAAAATGGGATAATAGAAGTTACTAAGAATTCTGAAAATATTCTTTAATAGCATCCTAGCTCTTATAGTTCTGTGGATAGGTTTGGGATTACCTCAGTTTGCTGTATTGTTTTGTATTTCAGGCTTGGAAAATTCCTCTGAAACCTCATGATAAACTGCACAAATGCTCTTTTTTATTTGTGCATAATCTTACTTAAACTGTCAAAATATGATTTTGCAGTTCTACATAAAAAGCCTGATTACCTCAAATGTTACTAGATTTTAATTTAGCTAGTATGTAGCTGGTATGAAGTGTGCTTTAATTTACCTTACATTTTGACAGTCAATAGAAGAAACCATCAAGTGAGACGTGCTCAACTTTGAATGTTAATTACCACCAACCACTCTGATAGATATTTACCTCTTGCATATTTCCAGTTTTCATGATGGTATTGAGGGTTGGTCAGGTCTCTCCATCCACAGCTTGGATGCTAAGGCCATGTTTATTGACTGTCTCAAAGGAAAATCCAGCAGCCTTGTCATGCAGAAGTCCCTGCCACTGAAGGGACCTCTCGATTCTGAATTTTCTGCTTCCATAGCAGAAGCACATTAGTGACAGACTTACATTTAGCCCTTAGTTTTAGTTTAAGTATTTTATCTAAGTTGCAGAATAAAAGCTGAACAGGTGCAGCCATTTTGTTGCTTCATCTAGATAATGCCTCATGAGCAGCAATCTTCATATAATTAAATATGAAATAAAAATGAATCCTTTTAGTCATCAGGTATGTGCCTCTCTTTGGGGAAAAACATGGTGAGATTAGAATTGAAACATTTTTACCATAAGAAACAATCTTTGGAAGTTACAGGAGCAATGTCAACTAGTGCAATTTTGCCTTAGTGTTAAATCTAGGCTGATGTTTCAATAGATTGAAAATGTCAGCATTATTCTCCTATTTTCTCATATGACAGATGTTAATGAAACTTATGTGTGTGTTCTTTTTGCCAGAAATCCAGTGGACATTAAGTGAAAAAATTAAGCACTTTTCAAGCATTCAGATAGATCTAGTAGCCATAGTTAATAACTTTTGGGGCAAACAAATAAATATGCTGGATCTTAAAATCGAGACAAAAAAACATATTAAAATGAAAATTATTCTCTGACATATCTGAAGTGGAGAAGTGTTTCTGCTGCAATTTTCTTTTCATTGTAATGTTTGATTTCTGTCACTAGTTTTTAAAACCTTTGACATGAAGCAATCAATTTCTTCTGTTTAAATTATTTTGTATCTTTTATAATAATAATAGTTGCTCTCACAAGTTCCAGGGAAAAAATGATTTCTTAATTTGATAGAGAACAGAATAGTTTTGTCAAAAATTAAGTAACAGGTAAGTTTATATTGTTTCCTTGTTGGAAATCTTTCTGAAAGATGTACCTGAGATCTCTTTACACTGTTTCACTTAGAACTGATCAAGAGAGTTAAATCAGATGTGGACCTTACACTAATGTCACAATATTTTCAAAGATCACAATGAGCATATCTCCAAAAGAAGAACAAGGAATATTAAAATACGTGTATTATTTATCAATTCTAACAGTACAATCTTAAAGTTATTAAAAGAACCAAGCAAATGTCCAGCAATGCTGAATGGTACAGTCTGAATAACTTTTATAACTAGCAGATCCATGCAGTCTTTTCTTGATTGTTAAATGTCTGTCAGTAAATCCTGATACTTAATATAAGTGGTTAATAGAGCCAGCCATGTACTGTTCATGCTTAATAGAAAAGAAAAAAGATTGAAAGATTAACATATAGCAGGCAAATGTCACTGCTTTACTGAAATGATGTGACATAATGGTTTTCATTGTATTTTTAGTGAATATTCAGAGAGATCAGCAGTGAGTCAAGCCTGTTGGGGGAATGATTGCAAAATACCCTTGCTAATTGCTGGGCAGGTTTGGTTGCCTTTTGTTTGGTTGGTTTTTTGTATTGTGTGGTGTGTGTGTGTTTTTGTTTGGTGTTTGTTTGTTTGGGGTTTTTGGTTTTTGCAAATTTCTTACCCTTGTGGCACTCTTGACCATATTTTGACTTCTAAGGAATTACAATAATTGATGCAGAAGTGTGTGGATATAAATTTTTTGGTCTGTCAAACAGAATGGACAAGTTTTTTCCCAAGATTTTGTGAATAGCCTGCTTTCTTGATATTATTTTGTACATACTGGGAAATACTGGCAACTTTTAACATGCATCTAAAGTCCAGAATATAATACTTAAAGATACACATCTATGTGAGAATTAAAATCAGATAGCAGATCTAAGTTTCTAAAATAAGTGTAAAATACGCACAATACAAAAGCTTTGAATGCAGTATGTAGTAGAAAAGTTTAGCTTACATGAAGCTCTTGATGTCTGCTGCCATAACTGCAAGGCTTCAGGCATGAGTAATGATTAGCTAAAATAGTTTAGAAAGTCTTTTCTGATGGTATTACCATGGGGGAGGAGAAGGCAAACAAACCAGAAACCTCTGATATGTATCCTAAACATGCCTCAGTGGGTGCCAAACCTTTGCTCCAAATTGGGTGCTGTATTACTAACATTTTTTCTTAAAAGTACAAATGAAATCACATGCATCTGCATGCTTTTTCAAGAGTAATAGATGGACCTAAAGAATTTGCCAAGCAAGATTTCAAAGTTTAAAGCTTGGGAGGAAAATGGCTAGATTTAGTAGAAGTTGAGTGTATTCCACAAGCCTGACTTCAAAGATTTACTTCATCTCGTAGCAACTGATGCATACAGTGGATCAAACTAACACAAGTAACCACACCCAGAACATTCAAGTAATTCTCTTTTAATTTATAAAATAACATTTTGTGTATATTTGTATTTAAGTATCAACTTGCACATGAAGCATTGGGCTATAAAGGCATCTGAGCAGTAAGTACAAAATCACTGTGACTATCACTGTTGATAATGCATTAGTAGGCAAAGTAGGCAGATTAATTTACTTAGAGTAAGCTAAGTGCATTCTTTGCTTGTAAAGGGAAATCACTTGCTCACTTAAGCCAGATATCTGACTTTTGATGGCAATTGTCACCGCCTAGATTTCCCTTTGACAGTTTGGCAACCCTGCACCTCTGTTATTGTATCCACTTATTTGTCTTGTTTTCAGCCAGATTAATCCATTCTGTTTTGACAAGAAGACTGATGGGTAATTGATAACTGTGATAGACACAAACAGAAGAGTTGGATGCTGAATAATTCAGTACATTTCAGTATCAATAAGAGAACAGGCTGAAAAATTTGTGTCTCTATTTACACTTAACCTAAACTAAGTCAGCCCAGACATTTATGCTGCCAGTCTATCAGAAAACCAAACAGTGTACATTCGGCTTCCACCCGACAAAATGTTTTATAAGCTTGTAACAATATGTGTGAAGCTGCCAGAATAATAAATAGGTACAGCAGCCCATGCATGCTAATGTTAAGTTGTAAGCAGTTTTGTTGACAAGTGCTAATACTTCTTTCATACTATCATCAAAAGCAGCTACTACAACAGGCATTATTTGCTGACTTTCCAAGCAAGACATGATGGATTGTGACCTTAATATGGGTTAGCCAAGTTTTGAAAGTTAAACAACTTGCAATAAATCATAGAATTATTACAATGCAGTTTAATTGGTTAAGGACTGTTTATTTCCTAAACAGGGTGAAAAATTTCTGTTTCGGCACTTCTAATTTGCAAAGTGCAATTTCATGCATTCATAAATGGCAGTTTAATATTCTGCTCTTTTGTCATGCAAAGTATGCAACACACAGGCAATCTATTAATTGGACAAAAATGCATTGCAAGCGTAAATTATCCTTCATATCATCACTTGTGAGCTTTTACATCTATTAAATGCATTAAATGGAACATAGTTAAAGGTTTTACAACTTGCAGGTTAGTCATGAAATCTAAGTCAAGGTTCAACATGGGTTTTATAACCTTTATTTTTAGTAAAGTGAAGTAATTAAGTAGTGGTAAGCACAAAGAACAATTTAAGAGATATTCTTAAGAAATAGGTACATTAATTCTATTGATCAAAAAGTCATGGAAATTATAACAGTTGTCTATATTATTACATTTCTTTTGTAAAAAGGGAGGGAATGCTTCTGCCTCCTTTGTTTTCCTTCTCTAAACTGAAATGCCACATATTGTTAAATTAATTTATACAGAGTGATTTTCAGTACGAAACAGAAATTGCAGTAGCTTTCTAAAATTTTGTAGGATTTGGTACTATATTATGATGAAACACTAACAGTCTTTTTCATCATAATGGTCAAAATGCATGTTAAAATAGCATACCTTTACAAACTTGAGAACCTTATTGTATTGTTGCTGAAACAGCTAGAATGGCATGGTGTTGTAAAAGTCACTCATAATACAGTCTGTTTATGCTCTAATTTTGTTTAAATATAAAACTAAAATTACAGTTGATACCACCTCAGTGATACATGTTATTTTTAAGAGATAAATTAATGGTGTAAATTTACTAGCTGTCCATTTTAGTTGAGACATTTTAAAAGTGCCTAGCGTATGAATTCAGCAAAATAGGCGGAATCTCTAGAATTACCTATTTTGGAAATAATCTGTTCCAGTAAGCAATAGTTGAACATGGACCATGACATGAAAAAGCAAGATATTTTTGGACACAACACTCTATTGGACATAACTGTCTTCAATAATTTATTGCTAGCCTAAAATTCAAATGGGAAAGTACATTATTTAATCCCTATTTATATATCTTATAAAATTATAACCATTTTTAGTTGTGTAGTAATATTCCTTTAAAAAGAGAAAGCCAAACTGTCTCAGAAAACAGTCTTAAACTTTGATAAATGATAGTGATTCCATTGTCTCCCACACCCACCACCTGGAACTGGAATCTGGATTATGTGGGCTAATTAGCACAGGAGAAATTTAAAGTGCATTGTAAGTACTTGAGAAGGAATGTTGCTAACAGAAATATGTGCCTTCTGTTTGGCACAGTAGTTAATAAGGCAAGAATGAGTTAAATATAGACTTGTGGCAAGTGAAAAAATAAGTAATGCCAAGTAGCAAACTACATGTTTAGTATAACCCAACAATAATAAATGAACCACTTGGAGTGCTCACAGACTTGTGAGATAATTCAGGTTGGAAGGAAGCTCTGGAGGTTAACATGGGGTCAGATTAGGGCTTTATCCAGTCCATTCTTGAAACTCCCTCTGAATGAAGACTGTAGAGCCTCTCTACTCCCAATGGCCACAGCACAGCATTACCAGTTGCTGTGAAAACAGAAGGGTATCTTGGTTTTGACTTGCATTTGTGTTTCTTCTAGACTGGTTACGTACAATCTAACTTTACTGTTGTAGAAATCGCAATGCAGTAATACAAGGTTTTCAAATATTGCTAAAAGTCATAGTCCGTCAGTTTCAGTACATAGACAGTGAAAACATGGTACTCAGATTTTATTGATTCCTGTTAATCTTTTAAAACCTAGTAAAGCTTTCTCTTAGGATTATGACTGGACAAAGTGTCAAATACATAAGAGATCACCATTCATCCACCCACATGGAACTGAGCTCATGTTATCATTCATCTGTTGGGATTTTTTTTTTTTCTTTAAATGCAGAATTTGAAAGAGAACTGTTTACATTGCACTTTATTGAATGAGCAGAACTGATCATTGGATCAATTAATAATTGGATCCATCAGGTGACAACTTGCATTATTAACCAGTTAGTATTATGAGCAGATAGTTCATGCTGCAACATTCTTTTCCTTAACAGTATAGCCTGTCATTTTTTTCCTATGATGTAGTGCAAGATACTTACCAAACCCTACAGATGTTGTGGAAGGTGTTATTGGTCTCATTGATGAATGCAGGCAGCAGTCCTGAATGTGCCTTAGGATGGCAGACTGGCAGATAGGTTTGGCTCTGTGCTTCCTTCACCTTTGTGGCTAAGTGAGAGGGGGAAGAAACATGGAGTAAATTTACTTGATGAACCACAGCTTCTGGATTTGTTTAGCTAAGCAAGGACAAGCAATAATTCAGGACTAGTGGGATTACCCATGCCAATGGAATACAAGACCATTTTGCTGAAATGTGTGAAGGGATTTTCTAGGAGCTGCTGTGTTGTGAAGTCAGTGTCAACTTATTTGTCAACTTTTCTACTGGAAACTTACTACCCTGACTGCTGCCAGCCAATAGCTAATTGATTTGGTAGATTTAAATATGAATCTAGCTATGATGTTTGTTGTGGTTGCTCATAAAATTTGGACATGCCATCCAGGACTATTGTAGCAAATATGAAGTGGTGGTCTTTTGAGCAGGTCTGATATTTTATATACAGCAAAATAATCTAAAATTATTATGGAAGGAAGTCCTAGAAAATATTGGGTACACTTAACGAAACTTACGTTTTGTGATGTAACTACCTATGTCAAAATCTGTTATGTTAATTGTTGGGAGGAAAGGATTAAAAGCAGAAGACTGACAAGATGATTAGTAAATTCGCTCAAATGACTTTGCAGCTGGAAATGCTAAGAATACCAGGGGAAAAACTCCATTTATTATGTCTAGTGTTGTTCATTCTCTGCCTTTTTTGAGAAGTAGAATTCCCGTGTAGAGATGGCACGCTCTCACAGACATGCCTGAGCCCACTGCTGGGGGAGGGAGACAGAGATCAAAAGCTCTGAGATCATAAAAGCACAGCTTGGTGATAACTGTGCACACGTGAATTTGATATTCTGGGGAGGCAGCAGGCCTCTCTACTGCTCCCTAGGATGACCTAAGCCTAACAGAGCCTGTGTCCCCATGTGCCTCTGCTGCCCAGTGTCATCAGTAAGGTAACAAAATAAATCTACTCTTCATATTTTGGCTGTGGTTTTGTGGTCACCCTGGTTACTTGTATGTGTTGATTCACACATGAATCTCTCCCCTCTTTTATATTTAAACTGTTTGAGGTCCAGTTTTAACCTCCATCTCCTTTCAGAACACTGCTCTGTAGTCTCTGTAGTCTCTAAATATGGAGTATGTCTTGTTATATTCTGCAAGGGACAATCCTGTGTCCACTCCCTTTCAGGTACTCTGTGCTTTCTCTTGGTTTGTAACAAAACCCTTTAGCCACGATTTTTCCATTTCACTGCTAAACTCATTTACCAAGCTCTCTAATAAGGAATAGCAGCAACAGAACATGTTGCCCAGGGAAATAGTGGAACCACCATCCATGAAAGTGTTCAAAAGGATAGTCGATCTGGCATTTGGGGACATGGTTTAGTGGTGAACATGGTGGGCCTGGGCTAATGGTTGGACTCAAGGATTTTAGAGATTTTTTTCCAACCTTAAGGAGTCTATTACTCAATTTCATCAGTATGCATTTGTCTTTTTTCAAATGACTAGTCTAAGCCTTAAAAAACATCTTCGGAGAGATATTTTCAGGTAGCTGAAAATAAGGAATAGCATTTCTACCTGTGGATATGAAAAGAGAGTGTGAAAAGTAATGATTATCTGACAGCAAAAAAACAGTTGTTGAGAAGTCATCTGTGTTGTCTTCCATTGAGTACCAAACCTGTACCTCAGTGCTCTCGACAATTAGCAGCAGAAAGCAGGGCTAAAAGCACTCATATGAGGCTTATTTACTGTGGATATTACTGATAACCTATAATGACACCTGGCAGGCTGGAGTGTATGATTCTGTGATTCTGCTGACATTTCTTTTACTAAGGAGACCACCACTGCAGGGTTTGCTCCTTCTCAAATCTGTGCTTCTGGCGCAGTTGTGTTGGTGCAATTCATGTCAGTGCTGTCAGACTTCTCACAAAACTGCCCTGCATTAGTCTCCTTGCAGAAAAAAGAAGCAAGGTAAAAAGTCGAACACAAACCAGAAAACTGAATAAGCTGCAGAAAAAAAAGAGGATTTTTCTTTATCACTGATAGACTTCATATCCTAAGCAATGAGAAACATAGTACAGCATATGCTGTTAAATAGACAGTTTCTCCATGTAAAAGACATAAGAGCTTTTCTATAGGCTTCTCTCTCCTTGAGTCTAAATTGCTTTGTTCTGGAAATTCAATGTATTGTCCTTACCATTTTGATTATTTTTTAGTTCCTAGCAGCCTTTATCGGGGGTAGAAAGGAGCCAATACATAAATTTTTTCTGGTTTATGTTTCTTAGGGGTTTTTCTCTTTCTGCGTTGGGAGTTGAATGTGATTTTGAGAGAAACCCTTCTGATAAGGTAGAAAACTTTCTCAGAGACCAGTGTAAACCAAAAGATTCCTGGTCATATGTGCTATAGTAGGATGAGAAGATTTCAGGACTGGAGAAAAACTGGTTAGGACAGAACGTTTGCTAGACCGGTGGGAGTAAAGGACAAAGGAGACATTGTTAAACAGGAGTGCTACTTCAGCCTGGTTGCACGATGAGTACCAGAAAATAACCAGCTCTGTATACCTGGGTTTTGTTAGCCCACTAGCCAAAATGGTTGCTAGTCTCAAGCAGTACTCAACATGGCCAGGTGTTTGGTTGCAGAATTTTGTTTCCAGACAGGATCTAGTAAGATCTGACAACAAAAGTTCTGTGAGTTTTGGTGTTGATGCCTTGTCCTTGGAAATGTCTGGCATTGCCTCTTTATTTTGATTCACCAGTAACAGAAGTAATTTACTTCATTTTACTATCATAGTATTGTAAGAGACTTAAAGATCACAATTGCCTCAAACATTGTTAAAGGCTACAGAAGGAATTTGCTGTGAGATTAGCTACCACAGCAGGAACTTGAGATAAGCACAGAAGAGAGAAATTTGCAACAGGAAGGTGCTAATTTCATGCCTAGTGGAGATGAGATCTTATTAGCACATCCCAGTTAATGCACCCAGGCAAAAATTTCCACTGTGGCAAACTGTGGGAAAGGAAGCAACTCCTTACACACATATCACCAGAAGTTATGGGAACACCATCTACACCCTGTGGATTCCTGGAACTTAGTATGGTTGTTCTGGTACTCCCAGAAGAATGACTCCTGGGACCCCCACCACTGAGAAGCACACGATGAAGAACGACCAATAGGAAACTACTGGAGCCACAGAGTGATGACTATCTTCCATTTGATCTCCATCTCTCTCTCTCCTTTTCTCTCTCTTTTCCTCTCTCTCCCTCCCCTCCTCCCCCCACCCCCCTTTCCTATTTCTTTCTATCTCTCTACCTCACTTACTGTTAAATAAAATCTGTACTATTGACTTTGGCATATGGTCTTTGCACCTTAATTTGGGCGGAGGCATCTCTCAGTAAGTGCATCATGACAAGTATGTGATTCTGATAAGTGTCATAGACAATTCCAGAGGCTGGTCCAGTCTAGAGCTCCTGAAGGGGTGAAGTCAGCCAGCAGGGTGGGGATGACAGGTGTTACTCAGACATGCTAAATGTGAGGCAATGACATACACAGCATAGTAGTGGAAGGGTTTCAGATGCTACGAAGAAAGGCAAAAGCAAGCCATGAGGCAAAAGCAAGCAAAATCTATGAAGTGGTTTTTTTCTTGTCCCACAGTAGTTGCTTTCTAGCAACAAAAAGTCAAATGACTTTGTTTAAAATATGCTGCTTATATGAGGCCATCTTTGTGGAAAAGCTTTGTTACTGGCAATCTTTCACTGGAAGAAGCCTAAGACTAGCATTTTGGGGGCTGGAGGAAAACTCTGAGGCTCTGCAGCTCACAGAAGGAGGTGGCAGATAACTAGCAAATCCTCTTATTTAGGTACCATACAGCTACTTTACAGAGCTGCTAAAAGTGTACTAGATTTTTCTATGGATTTAGGGCCAGATTTGAAGCCAGGTCCATGCATCATTTGTGTATGCAAAGAAATACTTCCAAGATAGGATATGGGACTTATAATCCGTGCTTCATAATTGTAAGGAAAACATTATACTGATACATGGTAATTTCTGAAGGCAGCTTTCTGTATGTTTTGCTGTTACTATATTTGGGTAGACTCTGGAATGGGTCAAGAACTAACTTCTTGGGTCAAGTTGAAGTTTAAAACGTGTGCTGCAATGTGTTCATTTGGTGTCTCCAAATGAAATTAACTATTTTTGCCACAAAAGAGCAAAAATTTCTGTTTGCTCCAACAAAAAAGGTACAGTGAATTCTGTTCTACAGCAGATGCTTATAGGACTTAGTAATACTTTTATATGCTATATAATTCAGATACATGTTAAAAAAAATACCAGCATACATTTACTTGAATTCTGGGACAAGAGATTGACTGTTTTTCTTGAAAATGTGTAGAACTGCCTTATCATTGTGTTTTATTGTGCAGTCGTAAATAAAGATGGAGCCCTGAGGAACCCCACTGGTGAGAGATCACCAGTCTGATGTCGTTCCATTCACTGTAACCCTTTGTGCCTGACCCGTGAGCCACTTGCTCACCCATCCCATGATGAGTTTATCCAGCTGTGTGCTGGATGTTTTGTCCAGAAGGATACTATGAGAGACAGTAGCAAAAGCTTTACTGAAATCCAGAAAGATTACATCAGCTGGCTTCCCTTTATCACCTATGTGGGTTACCTTGTCATAAATCAGGTTTGATAAGCAGGGCTTTCCTCTCACAAAGCTGTGCTGGCTGTGACCAATGACTGCATTGTCTTTCAATTGNTTTGAGAATACTCCATAACTTTACCAGGCACCGAAGTGAGAATGACAAGACTGTGGTTTCTGGGGTTCTCTTTCTTGCCCTTCTTGAAAACTGGGATAACTTTCGACAGCTTCCAGTGAGCTGTAACCTCTCCCTTGGATTCCCATGGCCTCTCAAAAATTGAGAGAGGTTTTGCAATGACATCAGCCAACTCTTTGAGGATTCTTTAATGAATCCTATCTGTCCCCATAGATTTGTAGGGACCCAGCTGGAACAGCAGATCCTGCACAATTTCCAGGTCTACTGGGAGTTGCTCATTCTCACAGTCATGGTTCTCCAGCTCAGGGCTCTGAGACCCCCTTGTTCCATCATCCATGTTGAAGACAGAGACAAAGAATTATTTAGGAATTATTATAAAGGTATTAAACACCTCTGCCTTGCCCCGTCCCTGTTTGTGAGGTGACCATCCTCATCCTGTAATAGGCTGTTATTTTCATACTGTCTATTGCCACTAATACATTTGAAAAAACTTTTTATTGTTCCCCACAGTTCTGGCCAGCTTCAGCTCCAGCTGAGCTTTGGCTGCATGAATGTTCTCTCTGCAGTGGTGAGCAGCATCTCTGTATTCTTCCCATGTCATCTGACCTTGCTTCCACTGGGCATACACTTTGCTTTTTTGCCTTATTTCCAAGAGAAGAATCCTGCTCAGCCAAGCCAGTCTTTTGTCTCACCTGCTTGACTTTTGACATTTGGTAATTACTACTCCTGTGCACTTAGAAGGTGATGTTTAAAAGGTGACCAGCACTGATGCACCCCAGGACTTGCAAAAACATTTTCCCAGGGCACTTTACTCATTAGAATCCTGAGCAGCCTGAAGTCTGCTTTCCTCATGTCCAGAGCTGAGGTGTTGCTGGTCCTTTTCCTCCTCTCAACAAAGATTTTGAACTTGATAGTTTCATGATCACTGTGGCCAAGATGGCCGCCCATCTTCACACCGCTTGAGAGCTCTCTTCTGATGAGCAGTAGATCAAGGAGGGCATCCTTCTGAGTCAGCTCCCTTAGAAACTCCATAAAGTTGTCATCCAGGTTTTTCAAGAACCTTCTGGCCTGGGTTGTACCAGCTGTGTGATGCTCCCAGCAAATTTCTGGCAAGTTGAATTCCCCCATAAAGACACGGGCAGTTGACTTGGAAGTGCCCCTTAGTTCCTCAAGGAGTAATTCATCAGCATGTTTGCCCTGGCCAGGAGGTCTCTAGTAGGCTCCCATGATGACATCTGCATTATTTGTTTGCCCCTTGATGCTTATCCAGAGGCTCTCAACTGTGCCACTGCCAGCTGTGAGCTCCATGCATTCTAACCTTCCTATTACACACAGTGCCACCCCTCCACCTCTTCTGCCCTGCCTATCCCTCCTGAAGAGCCTGTACCCATCCAACAGGACCCTCCAGTCACAGGACTCATCCCACTAGGTTTAACTTACAGCAATGATGTCAAATCTCTGGTCTTGCAGATTACACCGTTTTGCACACTCTAAAAATAATTTCCAGGAATGTAGCATGCAGTTGGTTTTCCAAGCAAGGTTATTAAATCAGTGCTTAATTTTATCTCTTGGTATAAGTGGAAATCCTTCTGAATTTAGAGATGGCTATGCACTAGGGTACAGTAAAAATTCAGCTGATCACTTAATTGCTAAAATCTGCAGGACAGAGCTCCTGAAACTCTCGGCTAGTTTTAATCAAATTTATTTGGTGGTCTTAGTCATGAAAACCAGGAGTATACATATTGTACCTCAAGCTAAGAGGAAAAACAGCACTCATCAACTGGGACAGCCAAATGAAGGAATAATTTCAGTGCATTCACTAATTCATTCTATGGAGACAGTGAATAACTATTTGGACTTTCCCGTAGCACTTAAAAATGCAAACAGCGAATCAGAATCGTAGAATGGTCTGTGTTAGAAGGGTAGAAGGGACCTTAAAGACCATGTAGTTGCAACACCCTGCCATGGGCAGGGACACCTTCTACTAGACCAGGTTGCTCAGAGCCCCATCCAACCTGGCCTTGAACACTTCCAGGGATAAGACATCCACAAGTTCTCTGACCATTGTGTTCCTGTACGTCACCACCATCACAGTAAAGAATTTCTTCCTAATATCTAAACTAAACTTATCCTCTTTCAGTTTGAAGCTATTACCCCTTGTCCTTTCACTATGGACTTTGGTAAAAACTTTCTTTCCATCATTCTTGTAAGCTCCCTTTATGTATTTCAGAACTTCAATGACATCTCTCTGGAGCCTGAGTCATGTAAGGTGGCTGTATTACATCAAATTAAGTTTACACCAACTATGAATAAGCAAAGCTATAGTTAAATGAGATTTGATCAAATCTTACAAAAAAACTGTAGGAAGGTCTGGGTTCTTGCATTGCTTTTGTGGTCTCAGGATATTCCTTTTTACTACTGGAACCAGCTTATGCACAGAAACACACTCTAGCCTGGTCACTACCAGTTAAACACACCGATCATAAGCAGGACCACATATGCATGGAATATGTGTACCTATGCAGCAGTAAAATAACTTTGTCTATGATTTTGGTATTCTCAGAGTCCTTACTTCTATACAAAGATTTTAATGCTATTTTAAGAAGGTAAAACAGACGCTCTTTTATTGCAAAAATTTGCATTGACGAATATTTTATTTATAATATGCATTTTAAAAGTGCCATGGCAAGAAGTGGCTTTGATTTGGAAGAAGAATCATTTTGAATAATTAACCATGAATTACTCTACTTAGAAGAAAATAATTATAGGTTGGACATAGATGCTTCAAATTAGATACATGGAGTTAGTGACTATTGAAAAAATAAGGCCACCTGCTAGAAGCTGAAATAAATCTAAAAAAGAACTTTCTCTTACAGTCAGGATTTAACTGTGGTATTTTAAAATGTCTCCAATTTCAAACATGCAAATTTCTTCTAGACAGAATTATTAGTAGGACTATACTGTTGAATTACAAAATCCTCAGTGTAATAATTAAAGAAGGTAGCTTTATCCTTTAAAAGAGGCTTGTGATTAAGTCTTGTCTGAATATCTGAGCTTTTGCTCAGAACTTCTGAGAACACTATAGGTACCTTTTCAAATCATAAAAAGATTGATCTTGCTTAAACTCAAGGTATTTTTACAAGTAAATGTTTTATGATGCTATTTCAAGCATATGCTTGTATTACATGTATAGAGATGTATTCATAAGCAACATGGTTGTCTTCAGTTTCAGGTGTAAGGGATTTGGCATCCGTGCACCATTACATTTCATTAAATACAAAAGAATAATTTAACAGTTTCCTTTAAAAATCATACTTAGGAAAATACAGATAGGCTGAATAGCCTAAGACTGTGTACTGTTTTTCAAGGACTCTTTTTCATTTGAAAATCACTTGAATGCTGCAAGAAGAAATCCTTGTAATTTATTTTTTTTAGCTACTTACAATTTAGGGTTTTGTTGCATAAACATATGCTTGCACCTTTTGTAACTTGAAATTTTCAGCAAAAGACTTGCATGTGATAGTGAATTGATGATTTTTGCTGCCTCTGTAAATGCCATTCATAAGGTGATTATTACATGCCTGTGTAACCTGCTGTACTTCTTTTCCAATGAGTTTTACTCACATATATTCATCATGATACTGCTTATGCACACTACTACCCTGCAATATGGTGTTGAAGTCCAGTTATGGAAGCAAAAGTTTTCCTTAGTATTTATCCTTATATAATTGTCATGTCAGTCCTACAAAACCCACTGATACTTTGTTTTGTTGCCAGAACAAGCAACTCAGGTTTTTTTCAGTTTAATCTTCTCTTTGATTTTTCCCTTAACTACTGTGCTTTAGAAACAGGTAGTAATGACCTGTACCCAAAGGCACGTGAATGAAACTTGTGATGTGCATAGTCAGACAGAGTACACAGAGACACAGAAAGAGTAGCATTTGCTGTTAAAGAAGCTCAGATGATGGCTTTCCTCTAAAGCTTAAAGCCAGATTTATTCCTTGGGTGGATAATGATTTTTGTGATAAAAATGTAAGGCATTTATCATTAACTAAATCACTTGCAATAAGATTATCATAGGTACCTCTTCTATAGTGGCTAATTCATTTTTAACTTCTTTTTGTAGCATGAGTCAGAGCACTACAAAGCCAGCAAGAGACTGTTCAGGTTTTTGTGTAATTATGAACACAGTATCTGAGTGTTAGTTGCATTAACTAGAGCCAATGCGTGTTACCTTGAAACAAAACGTGAGAGAGCTCCCATCTTTTATGGTTAGACTGCTGTCATGTTGGCCTATCCTTCGAAGGTGAATAACACTTTCTGTTGATTTTTTTGGTGTTACCTTCCAGATATTTCTAAAAGGCTTGACTTTGAGCTTGTGAGAAAATGATGTGGAGTGTCCAACTACAGAAAGTAGAGCTTCTAGTAGACCATTTAGAATTTCTAAGATCCGCAGTAATTTCTGAACATACAGGGTACTGGGTTATTTTCATATTAAATTATTTTAAGTATATCCAATTCTTCTGTAGCAACATCTTACCCTAGTAGTATTTTGCCACGCTTTACCAATTTTTCCCCACATTGTTGTAATAAAAAACCTTCTTTATAATATGAATATTAATCTGTTGTCTTTCACCTCAGTGCTTTAGAACTTTCTTCTTATTTGATCTAGAAGCCTATAAATTATGAGCAACTTAAAGCAAGTCAAAAACATTGTGAGGGAGTGAAGTAAAACTAAGGATAATGTGGAAGAGTAATTCTTTTTATTAACAATAAAATCAGATCTCTCTGGGTAAGGTCTTCCACCTTTCCAGAATTAATAAGTGTCTATTCTCATTGTTTAGAAATCTAACTTTAAAAAGGAGAAAAAAAAGTCTGCTTTCAGAATTTAATTGCCAAAATGTGTTTATAAAAGGCAATGAAAAAATGGGGCATTTAATTATGATTTTAAATGCTTTAAATTCCAGTGCACCTGCTTAATCAAAAGAAAATAATGTATGCACAGTAAGGTCCTTCTATTATGTTTCTGATGACAATAGCAGGTATTAAGAAAGTATAACAGGAAGAGAATATCTAACATTTTGGTTAGTTATGTCAAGAGACACAAGAACTATTGTATTGGATAATTTTACAAAATTCTGCTATATGAAGCCATAAAATTCCAATTCAGCTTTATCTGATTAACATCTGAAGTTAAATACTCACCCAAATATACAATTAGATATTTTATATATCCCTTGTATGCTGATAAGAAAAATATATTATCCTCAGATATACATCTGTACGGAGTATTGCAGAGCTGATACCCTAACACATGAGCACTTTCTGCTTACGGTATGGTAGAGCTGTAATTACAGGATTCAATACTTTCTCCTTCTTTTCATATAATTACACCTTCACTCTGTGAAGAGCATGAGTTGTGCCATTGCTGGACTGTGACTATACAATGAACAGAACTGTTATATATATCTGAACAGTCTTAACAGATACGCAAAATAATTACCTTTTGTGTTATGGTTTTATATATCATTTCTTCATTTAATTGACTTACAATCCCAACCACAGTTGAGTCTACTGAGATTTAAATAAATAATTTGCTTTAATTTCTTTTAACTTGTCTTCTTATTGTTGAGTCTTTAGTCTGCACAGTTTCATCTTTTCCTGCAAAGTATGAGAGTCTCCGTCGCTCCAAGGAGCACAGTTCCGTTAGCAATTCACGCTTTGTCTGCTGCTTCCAGCCAGAACAGGGTTATTTTTTAGCCAGGATGGGCATGGCCAGGCTCCTGTGGTTATTCTATACCACCTCAGATCATATGCAGGGGGAGGGGGTGAAGGGGCCCCCCCAAAAAGCGGTTGGATGGTGCTTGTTCTGCATGGTGAGTACTCACGTGTGAATCGTTCGCCTGTCTCGTGTACTCTGTTAATAATGTTGTTGTTGTCAGTGTTCATTTTCTTATTTCATTGTAGTTTCCAGGTAAATGTTCTTATCTCAACCTGTAATCCTTACCTTTTGTGTTTCCAATTTTCCTCTCCATCCTGCTGCAGAGGAAGGAGTAAAAAGATGGGAGTGAGTGAGTGGCGCTCGTTTGAAGTGTTTTGATGGGAACAGTAAACTGGGGAATATCCTTCCTAAACCACACAGTTCATATTTGGTACCCAGTGTGGGGTTCAAAGGGTTGAGATGACACCATCTCTGCCCAGAGTGGGTTGGAAACAAATTTGCCCTAAGAATTTGTTGTATTAGGCCCAGAGACACTGGTCACAGTGTTGCTTGGCATGTGCATGTGAGTGTGGTACCTAACCCTGTATATACTTCTATATATGCACCATGTGTCCACTGTGGTGCTCTTTTTCAGAGCACGATCAGGATTGCCTTGTTGCTGTACTGTGTGATATCAGCTTATGACATGATAACATCAAGGGCAATGAGGGTCATTTGGGATGTGTGTTCAGTGTTGCTCTCCTACCCTAACCTCAGTCACTACCTTTGGTAGTCCATTAATAATCATGTCCAGTCTGTGGGGAGAAGCAAGGGAGGATGGTTTTCCCCAGCCCTTCACCCTCACTTCTTCTTCAGGTTTGTTTCAACAGCTGTGTCTCCTCAGAACAGTCAACACCATGTTTAGAGCCAAGACAGAGATTTCTAGGGAGGTCACTCAGAGATCTGCTCCAAGCATGGATGGTCATGAAGGGCATGAAATATGGGAGAAAATGGGCCAGATTGTGGAGAAATTCTCTGCTCTCGTGGTTTGAAAGTTCACCCCTGAACAACTACAGGATCCTGATAAAGTGACAGAATATTTGCAAGGAGAATGCTGTGGCCACTCCAGAGAGGAGCAGCTCACTGCAGAGTGTTGGGCCCTGGCTGCTCTTTACCAGGCACAGTTCAATACCAGACAGCATCCTTAGGGGGAGGAGGAGGAAATCACAACAGGCACCATGGCCACTCACACTCAGCTGAACTGGAAGAACAATCCATGCTGGTAGCAGCTGCACCTCTACACAAGAAATCCAAGAAAAAATCAGTTTGCTTGGTGAGGGATGAGGAAGAAGCAGGGCTCTGACAAGGAGGAAGAGACAAGGCCAGAGATAATCACCTATCCCGGTCCCTGGGTGAGCTGTGAGATATCTGTAGAGATTTCAGCTGCCAGTCAGGTGAGCCCCTACTGACCTGGCTGCTCTGATTATGGGGTATCACAGCCCATGAGATGAAACTAGACGACAGTGAGGCCAAGCAACTGGGATCCCTGTCCCAGGATGTGGCCATTGACAAGGGGGTTGGGAAGAGGAGAGAAACTCTCAGCCTCTGGAGGTGATTCCTGCGAAGTATGAGGGGAAGATATTCTGTCAAGGATGTTTTAACAGTGCCCCCAAACAGGTGGAACACTGGGGAGAAAAGTATCCAGTACCCAAGAGAATTAATTGTGCAGGACATAATCTATAGGGATTTACTCAAATAATGAACAGTCCCCTGTAGGTCCAGATGAGGTCCAATGTACACAGTCCATGTGATGGAAGTTGTACAGAGGTCACTGTCATCGTAGGCCAACTTCTTGACATTCAAGAGGGAGAACAAACAGTGACAATTCCGGCCATATGAAGACCGTCTCTTTTCCTCTCTACCAACCTGTGTCTTGGCTGTGGAAAGACTGTCTAAGAGTGTGGAGAGACTCAAAAGGCTCAAGTAAGTTAGAAAGAAAATGTCTCAAGTCCTGCTGGTATGCACCACTGGGGTAACTTGTGGTTTTACCTGCATGACCATGGAAAAGACAAGAGGAAGTAGGATGGAAAATCCACCTCTGCCCTAGCAGCACAGGTAGGTGAGTTGAGAGGAAGAACCACCACCACAGGAAATTCTTCAAGGACAAATGCCGCTGCAGTTTCCAGTGGGCAAGTCCTCAGACAGAATTGAAGAGGTGATGTTATTTCTGATCCTTGTGAAGGAACCTCCAGTTCATATCTAGAAGAAGTGAGCAACAACTACTATGACCAGGTCTAGACAGGCCCTGCCTCCAGCCAGGTAGAGGAAAGGGACAGTCAGGTCTATTGGACTGTGTGGATCCAGTGGCCTGGCACATCAGACCCATAAGAGTGTAAGGCTTTTTAACACCAGTGCACAGTGCACTCTGATACCATCAAGAGTTGTAGGGGCAGAATGTATCTCTGTTTCTGGGGTGACAGAAGGATCCCAACAGCTGACTGTACTGGAAGCTGAAGTGAGTCTGACTGGGAATGAATGACAAAAACTCCCCATTGTGACTGGGCCAGACGCCCCGTGAATCCTTGCCATAGATTACCTCAGGAGAGGGTATTTCAAGGACTCGAAATGGCCATTGTTGGGCTTTTGGGAGAGCGGCTGTGGAGACAGAGGAAATTAGGCAGCTGAACACCTTGCCTGGTCTCTCAGAGGACCCTTCTGCTGTGGGACTGCTGAAAGTCGAAGAACAACAGGTACCGATCACTACCACAGCAGTACACACCAACCGGGACTCTGTGACCACCATCCATGAGATGATTTGTGAACTGGAGATCCAGGGAGTGCTCAGCAAGAGTCATTCACTTTTTAATAGTATCATATGGCCAGTGCATAAGTCCAGTGGAGAGTGGACACTGACAGTGGACTGTCATGGCCTGAATGAAGTCACATCAGCATAGTGCTGCTGTGCCAGACATGATGGAACGCCAGTATGAACTGCAGTCCAGGGCAGCAAAGTGGTGCCACCATCAATATCGCTAATGTGTTTTTCTCCATTCCTTTAGCAGCAGAGTGCAGGCCACAGTTTGCTGTCACCTGGAGGTGCAGTACACCTGGAACTGGCTGTCCCAAGTGTGGAAACATAGCCTCACCATTTGCCATGGACTGATTGCACATTGACTTGATTGGAAAAGGGTGAGGCTCCAGAATACTTGCAATATGTTGGTAACATCATCATGTGGGGCAACACAGCAGAGGGAGTCTTTGCACTTGGTGGGAAATGCAGAGGGATGGGGAAATGCAACGTGTACCTTAAAGGGGTTTGATTTTTGGGTGATATCTTGGTTTAAGACAATTTAAGGAGAACGCTCTGGAATTCGTTGCCTCCCCTTAAGGATTTAACCAATCCCTCTCCACCAATAAGGAGAAAACAAATATGTGCAGATATAAGTGAAGAAATACCAGTTTACTAACAAGCGAAATAGCAACAGGCAAAAAATAACAACCAATAATCATTAGATACAAAATTGCTAAATCCCACAAACTCCAGGGGAACAAAGAGAAACCCAAAATGGCAGGGTAAACCCCTTCAGGAAGATGGCAGCCCCCACTGCCAACCGTGTGGAGGGAGACAAAGGGAAAATGGTGTCAGCCTCCTTCCCTGCTTACCTCTCTGGCGGCAGTGGCTGACACGCTCCGGCACCTGGTCAAGGCCTAGAAGTTGTGGAGTGACTTCTCCTTCCTTGCGGCAGGAGACGCAAGAGAAGGCAAGGAAACACACCTGGGCTGGGACGGGACGATGTGGTGCCGTCTGTTTTTGGCGGGGCGCTGCTGGCGAGCTGCAGGACACCCAGACCGGAGCGGCTCTGCTTGGTTCTTTCCGGCGTGGTGCTGAAACTGCCAGCAGGTACGCTGGAGTTTGCCTAGAGGCAGTCCAAGATGCAAGAGAGGAAAAGAAACGAGGAAAAAAACTGAAGTGGACTCTCTGCTTTGAGCGAAGACCAGGAGGCAAGAGAGAGTAACAATTTTTGGACATAGATAGATATCGAATACAATAACATTTTGTGTTACCTGCGACAGCTGAAAACAGTCTGCAGTGTTGAACTGCATGATATTATTTGCTGAATGACCCAGCCACTATATGCCATAACTACCATGATACCCAAGTCATGAGTTCCTGATGCAGTTTGCAACCACCTGGCAGCACACCAGCCCTCCTGCCCTGGAAGACATCTAGGATGGACAGAACCCACCGTCATGGACTAAATGGACTCAGCAGACTTTTAAGTATACTTCTTTCTCTCTCTGTTTATGTATATAGTTGAAAGGTGTAGGTTTTGGGCATGAAGTAGATGGTGTAGAATAAAGGCTGAAAAATGTCCTGGTTGCATCCAGGACAGAGTTAATTTTTGCAGTAGCCAGAAGGGGCATAGCCAAGCCCCTGTGATTATTCTATACCACCTCATGTCATGCTCAGGGGGTGGCAGGGAAAGGGTCAGTTGGGTAGCATGGCAGAGGGAGTGTTGGTTTCATGTGGTGAATACTCTCACATTCATCGTTTGCCTGTCTTGTACACTCTGTTATTAATGTTGGGGAATACCACTCCTAAACCATGACAGGTAGTTAAAATGGTTTATTGTAGATCTTATCACACTGATCTACTGTATGTTAGGTGTTGCAAGGGCCAGGTGCACATACCTTGTCATAAGTCACAAACCTAGCATCCATTCCATGCTCTACTTCTGTGGCCCTTGATAGCTGATGGGTTGCAGGCTGGCACCACTGTTTTAACAAAAATAGTAAATATTTTGTGATTGTATGGTACAGGCTTAATATTCTCCTGAATTGCTGCCTTTAGAAGAAATATAATAATCCAATATCCCAAGTAACAACTAAGTGCATCATTTACACCATAATTTCCCCCTTAACAGTTCTAAGTGTCTAATTAGGAAAACTTGACACTTTGAATACTCAGCTTTTTTAAACTAGAGTTTAGGAGGCCATTGTTGAAAATACTCTTTTAATTTTCTTCTCTCTGTCCTGGGGAAAACAAAGTGATTTTTAAAAGCTGATGTCTTGCTACAGTGTTCATCCAAAGAGGTCAGCTACAACTTTGTGTTAGAATTCAGAAAAAAATTAAGCAAGCTGCCATTTGAACAGTTATGCAGCCATATTTTTTCAGACATATTTACATGTCTGAGAAGATAACTGTGAAAACAATTTTAAATTAGTTTTTTCACTTTTACATATAGTTTGCCTCTTTGCCTTAAAGATTTGTGATCTTGCCAAAGTCATTCTCCTCACCCATATTATTGCATTCTGGCACGTTTTTTGCACATACATGAATGCTGCAACCTTGCACTTACTAGTGGCATAAAAATGAGTGAATAAATGTCAGAACTGAACATGTCTTGACTGTCAAATTTAAGCTTCTCTAGCATTCATGGCTAATGCTCTAATCATCGGTGCCAAACATTGAAATAATTTGCTTTCCCTGCATGTTTTTACTAGCCAGGATGCATAGGGGAGTAGTGCGCTCAGTCATAATCATGCTCCGAAAGGCTGGAAATGTTCCCTTTGAGCTGCCAATCATTAGGCCAGCCAAAGTGAAGACAAGCACATTGACAAGTGAGAATGGCAATAATTTATTTTCTATTGATGGGTGGTGACAAATCATTTTTTGGAGCTGTGTACTGTAAGACTACATGAAGAAAGACAGAGATGGCCCTAGAATGGGCTCTTCACACCTCATTTAGCCCAAATGTAGCCACTTGGGTGGTGAATGGGTTCAAAGCACCAGCCCAGGCATTTCCCCACAAAATTTGTGTGCTGTCAAAACGTGGATTGGAACACAAGAAAGATTAAAATGCAGCCATGTGAGAAATTCAGGAATATAATTTCCATCACATAACTCTAGGTACAAGAAAGAGATTAGAAGAAATAAGTGAAATGTTAAGGGTTCGTTCAGTAGGGATAGATTTTTACAGATGTTAATTAATAAAAGTAGTGTGAGGATTTATCTAAGCTTGGGCACACCCCCTTCAACTTTCAGCTGACAAGTCAAATTAATTCATATGATTCCTACCAGTGCATAACACAGTACATATCTTATTTAAATTTACTTTTGCCAAGGTCTACTGATGTGCTTAGCATTTGACATCCCATGCTATTTCAGGATACAGATGGATATTTTATTTTGAAGGATATGAAAAGCCTGCCCTGTTAATTTTATCAACTATATATATTTTTTTATTTCCATAGGAAAAAAAAATACTATTGAGTTCTGACTCTAAGGGTTTTGCCTACATTTTAATTATATTTTTTTCAATATGATTTTTTTTCTGAGAAATTCTTCTGTCAGTATTTAAAGTCAGATATTCTCTTAAGCAGAGATCCTTGAATCCTCTGAATTGAAGCTAGCCATTGCTTCAGATGTTGTGGGGGTTTGCACTTTCTTTTCATATTGTCCATTGCCCTGGAGGCAGCAAAGAGAGAAGAAACAACTACAGGGGCAAAGGTCCTTTTATCTTCAGAAAAGTTGTAAAGTAGGCATCTCTCCTGTCTGGCTTGTGCTGGAACAAAGCCTCCCATGGTAGCCCCGTCCTTTGCCTAAACATGCAAAAAATAATTTGTACTTATACAAGTAAGGATTGTATAAGGCAAGATATATAAGTAAGAGAATTAAGATTTTCCTGTGTCACACTTCTAAAAGCTTGTTCTATTTAATCTTTTAAGATAGTATTTTTTACTTTACTCAGAACAAGTCAAGGGCTCTCATATCTAGTAATATGTTTAAGTGATCTCAAATTTAATGAAAAAATACATATCTGATAATGCAAATATCTACAAATTGTATTTATCTTCTGATAATTTAAAATTATAACTTACTTGAGAAAATGTAAACCAAAGGAGGCAGAACTAGAGTTATGATGTCTTTTATATAATCTTGACTTCCCTGTTTGTGTATTATGTCAGGAGGTTTGTGTACAAAAAGGTTGAGTGTGATTATGGTTTATTATCATATTGTGCAAGTCAGAGGCAAGTATATAACATTTAAGGTGCTAAGAAATGTTTGGGAAGAGTTAATTATGTCAGCAAACTTAATATACTGTCGAGCTTCCTCTAAAAGGACGCCTGCCTCCCCTCTACTTCAAGATAACTATACCACATAGTAATCCTTAGAAGCACACTGAAAATATCATGGTTGAAAGGTTAAAAAGTAACATTACCTTTCCATATACAGACATATTATGACATAAAGTATATGTAGTTTGTTTATACTAGGTAATAGTTTTTGTAGGTTTCCTGTCTGTTTTTGGTTCAGATTTTTAGAGCAGCTAATCAACACATACTGTGAAAACAGTGTACCTTGTAGGCAGCTCTATACTTCTTGCATGTTGCACTCATATTGGAAATATAGTAGTGAGTTTTTCTAAATAATTCATAATACCAGGCACTTGAAATACTTTTATTTGAGATTGTTTTGTCCACTAAGGTGACATGATGGGATACCTGTCTTGCATAAACCCCAAGATCATCACTCTTTTTCACCACCTATCAATCAGTTTGTTCTTAACTAAGCATTTATTTATTAGTTCTTAATGGTAAGGTCCACAAGATTACTACACCTGAGAGAAAAATCTGTAAGACAGACTTGCTAATGAATCATTGGGAGGATTCAAGGAGGTCTTGGTATTTCTGTAAACATTAGAATTTATGTAGGTTTATTACAAGTGCTGATTGCTAAAACTGCAGTTGATTTTTGTTTCTTCAGATCTGCAGCTCTTTTTGTGCTAGACTGTACCATTCTTATCCTTCTGTTTGTAAACACACACAGAATGCATGTATAGAGGGAGACAGGTCTAACTTGTTACCTTTTGCCCCTTGAGCATTTGGAGAAAATGATGAGAAGGAGAGGGAAAAAGGAAAAAGAGGAATGTCCAGGGCAGCAGTTTGATGGTTGATGGTGGATTTGAGCAATCTATTCTCGTGGAATGTGTCCCTGCCCATGATAGGAGGTAGAATGAGGTGATCTTTAAGACCCTTCTGACCCAAACCATTCTATGAGTCTGTGGATTTCAAACATGGATGGACTGAGGAGGGGGAAATGGCAAAGTAAACATCCCATATGAAATCAACAATCAGGTAGTTGGCAGAAAATGTAGAGTGAAAATCCCACAAAATAGTTCAAGTTGTTACTCTATATGCTACCCAATTTTGTCTAAAAAAGTCAGAATCTGCTAGCAGTGCCCAAATATGCTAGGTGGTACCCCTCTTTTTGCTCAGGCTGGACAGAGAGCTCTTGCTGCTGGAATATAGGCACTCAAGAGCCACGAAAACTGGAGAAGACTTCTGACCTCTCACAATATCCCCGTACTGAGATTCCTTATAAAAACTCCTTCCTTTGAAATTGAGTTCTGGAAATGAATCTCTGCCACACCAGCTTCCCCCTCCCCACCCCAAACACTGAAGTACTGCCAAGTTTTAGAGGAGCTCACCTGGCACTGTGACCAGGAGAGATGGGAAAGCCAGAGGAAACATCTCTTTAGTGACCCCTTCGGAAATAGGGTAAAACCACTCAAAGTGATCCGTGATCCTTATGAAAGTAATGCCTCTTTATTTCTAATGAAACCATTTGCAGCAAAGGAAAAAATTGAGCTGAAGGATTATTTTGTTCCTTTGCTTCTTCAGGGAAAACCCAAATGCACGCTCTAGAAGACGGTGAACTCTGGGCCACTGTAATCTTTCTGTGTCTTGTTTTTGCAGTCTCTTAGAGATACATTTCTCTATGTGGCTGTTTTGAGAAGATCAGCTTTATTGTGCCACTGGAAATCTCCATACAGAAAACTGAAGAACTGTGTTGCCAATTCTCTTATAGAGAGACAGTTTTAAGTCTTTTGACCATATCCCCTTCTTCTGAGCTCCCCAAAGACAGATACATGTTTTCTCTTCCCATTTTCATCTATCAGTGTAGCTTTGCCCTTAACTGTGTACAAACCTTCCTTTTCCATGTGAGCATGTCACTCTTCTTTTTCCATCTTATCTACATGCTTTACTCCTATACTCATGGAGCTCTATGAGTTTCAACCTCTCTTGAATAAGTTCTTTTTGCAAAAGAATATCCTTACCTCTCCTGCAGGTGGTGTTCCCACAGTGAGTTTTCCCTTGTTTCATCAGACCACGGGACAGAGCCTTTGTATTCCTGAGTGTCACCAAATGCCAGTGAGAGATTCCACACTGGATTTATGTGTCCTTAAACAAAGCTACAGACTGAATTGCGCATATTCAGTGAAAATACATGGAGAAAAAGCCAAACTTTGCCATGTCTCCCTTTTTTTAATCATAGAAAGCTCTACCACAACTTCCTATTGACTAGTTTCCTAGAATTGTATCTACAATTTGAAAAGAAAAGTAGTTAACAAATATAGTTAGCAAATGATATGCAGTTCAACAGAGGCTGCAGATAGGTAGGGATAGTTGCACATATTTCTGCTGGATTTTAGGGTCATCGAACACTGGGGCAGTTGCCCAAAACTGCTGTGGACTTTCTGTGCTTAGAGCAATTCAAGACTTCACTGGACATGGACCTGAGCAAACCAATATAGCTACATCTGGGTTTAGTATCAGGTTGGGCTAGATGACCTCTATGCATCCCTTCCAACTCTGATGGTGAACAGCAGTTAATGTGTTCAGACTCTAATGGAGAATGTTTGTGTACATTTTGAGCTTAACCTATGTTGTGAAAGTCCATTGCTCCAGTCCACAAAATGACAATAAAGAGCTTTAGCAGACAGTTAATCTCAGATCAGATTGACACCACTTGGAAGAATAAAAGGAGCAGTTCTATTAGAAACACTGAGAAAGAGCAATGATGTTGATAAAACTGAGAAACACTAAAGCTGTTTGAAATCAGAAGATAGTGATATAAATCCTCAAGGACTTGAGACTGTGTGATCTGAAAGAAGGGCACTTTGTGGGAGTCAGTGAATATTGAAGGACCATCCCAATGCACTGTGTTGCGGCCCGGGCGAGGTGGTGAGGTGCTGCAACCTTCTGAAAGCATCTCCGACTGAGAGAGATGGAGCCACTCGACAAGGCCACCTACCCAAAACACACACACGCCGGATAGCTTTGTCTTCTGCAGGCAGGTCAACAGCAAAGGAAGAGGGAAGGGTCTTCGTTTGGGGTTCTGCAGGGAGAATTTATTGCAGCCACACATGAAAGTCCAGGGACAAAGACGAGTAGAGCGCTGAATGCTCGAGGTTAAATATGGGGGGGGAGAGAGCATCAGGGCCAATGGTCTGAGGGCGCAGGGGTGGTACAGAGGCGGGGTTAGGGTCAGGGGACCAACAGAGGGGCACCGGGGGAGGGACCACAAGGCAGAGGCCGAGGGGGGAGCTGGGAAGGGAGGAGGTTCTGGAAGGGATACATATAAGGGAAAAGGGGCAGGAAGGCCAACAGGCCAATCTGAAAAACAGGACCAGGGTACATCAACGTAACACTGCAAGGTGTCCTGGGAGAGGCTTTTCCAGTCTCCCTAACCAGGAGGAAAGTTAGGAGGATTTCGTCCAGGGGACCAGTGTGGTCCTCCTGACAGGCTCTGTGGCCTCCACACACTGGACACAGCCCTAGTATTGTATTTCCTTGGCTGGCAAAGAGGCAGTAATATATGAAATGGGTAAAATGTAGTGACTAAGAGCACATATGAGTGGATGCTTGTGCTTCAGTCTGGCTTTGACTAATAGGAACACAGGTCCTTTTCCTCTTTTAATAGCATCAGTTAAGTCAGATGTAAGGAAAAGTTAAACCTAACAGCCACTTGTATCAAAATTTTTACATTGAAAAGTTACTCTTTCCAGAAAAAAAAAAATTAATATTTGGCACATGAAATTTTATGAAGATTGGGTTGGGCTAAAGAGGGATTCAACACAGTAATATTCAATTTTAACTAAAAGGCAAGCACTGTGCCCCCATCATTAAGTTGTAATTCTTACCTAAACTTCAATTAATTAGATTTTTTACCAGAACTTTTTCTGTCTGAAGTACCATGTAGATATGGTATAGAAAGTTCATTTAAATATATATTTAATTAGAAATGTTTATAATTTCAATGAATCTTAAAAGTCTTTTCATGAGCAGTAAGTGTAATTATGGTATTTAAAATTATTGGATAAATGCATACTTTATCATTTACCTTCCTTGCAACTATGTTTTCATGCTGGGTATTTTTAATATGAAGAGTTGTTTCATTTTGGGTCAGCATATCCTCCTCTTCCTCCCACAAAATGTTTTATCTCTGAAATAAAATTAAATATGTGTTATACTAGTTGTATTGAATAATACTGTAATAACACAGCTAAAAATCAATCTAAGATATGAAAAATATTTTGATTTTGTTAGAGAAGTGACAAAATTGATGATTTGTGATACAGAAGTAAATTACAGACTAGCTCTGTCCTATGTGTTGTCTCTTGTGCTGGAGGAAATTACCTGCAAAACTGCTGCAGAAGACATGTTGTGCTAGGTATTGTGCTATCAGCAATCTGCTTCACTACCACAACATAAAGAAAGAGAGAGGCTCAGCAAATTTAGAAAAATAAGGAGGTTATAGAACTAGCAGTTAAAAGGGGGAAAATGGGCTTTTTAATGCATCCTGTGCTTTATCATACAACCTGTATGAAGACCATTAACTGTCACATACTGAGCCTTACAGTTCATTGTTCAGAAGCAGTACACATTAACTCCTAATAAATTGTTGTTACTTTGCTTTTTTCTTTGTGTTTATTTGGGTATGGTTTTTATTAATGAAAACTGAGGTCACAGTAACTTGAGTCTTTAATACAGAATAGATAAGCTAATATTAGCACAATGGATCTAGAGAAAGCAGCAAACAATAATATCGTTTCTCAGGACCGCAAATCAGTCAAATTTCTTGTTATATTAGCTTACTGAAAGAGTACTGCAGGTAAAAAATACTTCACTGTAGTATAAAGTGTCAACAATTCCCATGTGCTGACTTGATCTCCTTTGGCAAATAGATAGCTGGCCATGTCCTTCCTGATCAGCAAAATGTTTTACTGTCTTACCCAGGAAAGAATATAAAGTAAGGGCAAGCATGTAATGATGCTTGCTTGAAATATGCAGCCGTATCCAGCAAACTGACATAGTTCCAAGCTTTATATGGATCTGTGTGTATGTTTCTACCTTGCAGCATTCACCAGCAGTCAATACCAACCCTGTTTTGTGTCAGCAATGCTAGGTTCAGAAATTTCCCTCTTCCTTTTGTAAAAGAATGTGAAAATTTATTCTGTTCCATTAAATCACTCTTATTTCATTCACTGTCCACCTCTTAAGTGTAAGGAGAAATGTCACTTGCACCCAGGCTTTGCAAGTAGATACTTATACAATAGCATATGTGTACTGTCATCTTCATATTTATATGTGTGCTGTCAGGTTTAAGATATTTTAATTTCTGTCCACTGGACTTTTCTTCTAAGTATTTAAACTTTTTATTTTGGACATAATTTATTACAAAGTCAAACAATCTTGTTCTCAGATTTCTACACAACTTTCCAGCAGGTGCCAAGTCTATTTTGCTATGCACTGCTGTATTTATAGTAGCACTAAACAGAGTTCTAGATATGTTACTAGAACTTTTTCTGGTGGTTTGTTTTTTGTTTGGACTTTTTTACATTGAAGCATAGTTAAAAATTTTAATACAATTTTGCCACGAGCCTTTTAAATTGTGATTCTCTTTGACTTAATATTCCTTTTGTGAAAAATTATTATGAGTTTAATCATTTACACAGTTGATATGTCTGTCTAGCAAACACTGATCTTTTACATGCTTAACAGGTTTATGATCTGCAATACCATTTATGGATATTGAGAATATTAATCCAGACACCATTTTCTTCTGGCATAAACAAATAATTTGTGCTGATTAATATCATTGCTATAAAGCTACTATGAATATACTTAAAACTAGAATATTAGAAACTGTTGATTTCATCCTTTATTTTATTTCATATGTTTTTTAATTGCTAAAACAAGCTTTTAAGCAATATTAACACCTTCTTAAACTTTTGTTGTAACTCCTTTACTCTTTAAATGTTTTTGTTTCATCTAAATTTCTATGCATATCGATCTTTTTCCCTTAATCTTCATGCTTTTTTTTGTGTAATTTCAGCTAGTTCCATGAAGTTGTAAAATGCTTTTAGTCCTTAAAATATTTTCATCTTTGAAATAATTGCATGATTTACTTTTTTGATTTACTTATATTTCCATCTGTTTAACATATTCCTCCAAGATACTCTTCTCAATCTCTGTTCTAAGATTAACCTTTTTGTGATTTATTTATGTATTAACCCTTTATTTTATCATTGAATATTGTGCTGACTTCTAATCCACTGTTCTAGTTTTAAAACATCTAAATTACTTATTTAAGTACTTATCCCAGTAATAGCCCAGTCTTGGGACGTCAGTCTGTTGAATAGATGCCAGAAGGAATTCCCCTTTTCTTTCTGTGGTGATGCCAGGAAATATTCCTGTATTGTGCAAGGAGTAGTTGCACCTTGTTTCTCTGCAAGTGTGAATATTCCTAGTTTACAAATTTTCAAGACAGATCTGCGTGCAAATCTAGCAGCTTTGCCAAAAAGAAGGGAACTGCTTAAGTGTGTCTGTTTCCATGTTTTTGCCTTTTCCAGATTTTGTGGTGTCAGTAATGCTGTCTCTTCCATTTTGGCTTCTCACAGCTGCTAGTCCAATTCACAGAATTTACAGCAATGGTGGATTTGAGGAGGAGGGGAGGTTATTTTTGGTCGGCGCAAACACTGGCAAAACTTATACCACGCAATATATGGAAGCATTTCCTCTTCTATTTTGGCATTATGTCCATTTTATTAAACTGTTTAAAGGCATTTTACATACACTGCATTGTATTTTTTTCTATATATACTTGCCCAGTGTTAATCTTTTCCATGACACCTACATCTCCTGGTCTTCTAATAACTTTTCTATGTGGATTTTAGAGTGTGCAGCTTTACAGAAAAAGAAATTTCAAGGCAGAGAATGAAATTCTATACAAATACCCTTTTTTCTTTTTACTTGTCTTTTATATGAGAGCGATCAGAGTCTTTTTGAGAGGAGAATATGCTTGCCTGTTTTCTGCTGCACTGCAGTTGGGTTTTGAACACTGGTATGCTTACATCCGAGAAAGAGAATAGGAGTGTTAAAAGGTGGGTGGTGAGGGGCTATCTGAGGTAGAAAAAGTAGGTGTGCTTTTTAAGATTTGTATAGTTTAGGATAAAAATGAGCCAGACCTGTCATCATTTTGTGCTTGACTTGTGTGACATCTCACACTTCAGGGAAAGGGAGCACCCGAGAGTCATAGATTCTTGTGGTCAAAAGAAACTACAGAAATCAGAAGGTCCACAAACACTCACCAAGTTTTGTTGGTAAATTACACACTTGTCATGGGAAATGGGGGGAAAAGAAATCAATCAATCACCAGTCCTGGTTCGAGTGTTGGTCTGGCCTACGGAAAGGCCAGGGACCTGGGGCATGCACCCAGGCTTGGTGGGGGTACCTTTTTATAGATAGCTTTTCCCCACCCTTAAGATAGCTTTCTCATTTTCTATGCAAATCAGTTGCCATGCACAGTCCATTCTTTCATATCTTTCTGGAACTGGGTGGAGGGTCTTGGGTGGTCTTGTTCACCCCCTACAGTCCATGCCCACTTCTTGGCCTCATTCCTGTGGTTGCACTGTACTGTGTTGTACTTACCTTCAGGAACTAGAACAAGGATGTTTGTCTTGGATAAATGCTGCCCTACCTTTGCATGGCCCCCATCTGCAGCCACATCTTGTTCTGTCTCACGGTGTGTTACTGCCAACAATTCCGGGTTGGTTCCACTGCCATCCGGCTATTGGTGCCTGAGCCCCTTATCTTCTGGGATTCCACAAGCTGTCAAAGGTTCATATGCTCATAAGAATCTTTATATAGCCATTACAAGCATGTTATCTCTTCCTCTGAAGTGACTCAGTCACTAAAATGTGTTGTAAGTAGACAAAAAATAATACTTTCACACAGTGTCAGCTTCTGTCTTCACGTTTGTGACTTTTACAGATTCTTAGGAAAAAGAAAGACTTCTGCTTAGGATGAAATAGACATTCCAAGTGGCAGCTGCAGCACACACAGTAGGTTTTATGATCCTAAGGCTCTTTGTAATTTCCAAGTCTATCAAGCTTGTTAAAAATACTAAATAATTAGAACAGTTTCAATAAATTTTCAACAGTTTTGTCTTTTAATATTTTATCCTAGACTAAAGGGTACATGGTGTTCCACAAATATGTAGTATGAATTGCCTTGAGCAGAAATGTAAAGAAAATTAGAATTTCAAAAAAGAGAAAAACATTGCACTAACTTTGGCTTCATGGTCTCATTTATTGTAATATCCCTAATTTCTTTATTTCTTTAGCTGTTCTTTATGCAGGATTTGTTCCTTTTTTGAAAGCACTGAGCTTTGTGCTGATTTCTGATCTTTAGAAATACAAAGTGCATTACCAGGAGTTCAAATATGGCAGTAAATTATTATGGGTTTTATCTCTTTGATATCTTAGACTTACCCTAATCAGCGTTGATCTAATGCTGTTGCTTAATGCTATGCTCACTTGAAATGTGTAAGCAGCTGCACAGAAGTTAATATTTCTGTTTAAAATGCTGAAAATTGCATTACATAATAGTAGTTTTCCAGATATTGTAGGCTCCACCTGTATGCTTTTTGGGGGGGCATTTTCCAAAATTTCCTATATGGTATCTGGATGGTCAACAAAACCTCAGTCTTAGACTTCTGGAGTTTGTACGCCATGCCATTCTTCATCATTTATCACCAGTCCTGGTTAACTGGGGAGGTGCCAGATGAGTGGAAGTTGACCAGTGTGATGCCCCTGCATAAGAAGGGCCAGAAGGAGGATATGGGCATCTATAGGCCTGTAGATCAACCTGACTTTGGTGTCCAGCAAGGTTGTAGAGCAGATCATCTTGAATGCCATCATGCAGTACACAAGACAACCAGGGAATCAGGCCCACCCAGCACAGGTTTAGGAAAGGCA
>WBMZ01014694.1:0-83353 GCA_013400975.1 Atrichornis clamosus
AACACAAACCCACCACAATTATGTAGTCAAAAAATGTCATAATTGTGATACAGAAAGTTAGATGACTGTTTACTAATCTAAGGAACTGCTTTTGGCAGTATCCTGGAAAAATGATTCTCAGCACCAATATTTTGGAAAGACTTTCTACGCTGGTGAGTACTTTGGCCCAGATTCATCGTGCTCCATTGTAGGCACCAAACTGAAAGTCCTAAATTGGGATCTGTAGGGAATTTAATTTGCAATTTCTTTCATGGAGCTTTTAACTAGCTAGGGCCATAGGCAGAAAGGATTACAGGGCGAAAAAAGCATTTTTAAAAATTATATTCTCCTTGAAGACAATAGGAAAATAATTGAAATATTTAAACACCTGCAGAGAAAGATCCCCTAATTACAGCAGCTCTTTCCTCCTACAAATCTGGAATTTTCTGCAGTTCAGCTTATTAATGTTGTCAACATCTTTACTATGAATATAAGGAACTGATATAAAATAGTAATTAGTCCAATCTGCCTGTACCTCTTTTCTTTCACCTTAGTGTATTAATAGATCAGAGCATGACTCTCTCCTTCCAGATAATTTTCTCTGATTCTTGCTTTACTGGCAGCACAGGGACTCTGTTTCAAAAGATGTGCGTGTACTTGTGAAAGCTTCTTTCAAGGAAGTTACAGACCTTCCTATAATAAGAATGATGGCTTAAGGAGTTTTCCAACTCTTTTTCCATGATGAATGGTCTAACTACTCCAGTATTTGCACAAAAATTGATGGTAAACATATCAAACACTCCAGATTTCTCTAGCAAGTTACTTCTGCAACATGGATAGTGCTTAGGTGTCTCACTAGGGCTTGAAGAAAAGCTTGAGTGGGAAACAAGTGCTTAACTCCCAAGTATGAACATGTATAGGTCCCTAAAGTTAAGGTTCAAGGTTCAAGCTAAGCACAAATCTAACTATTAAATTTAGATGGGATTAAGCTGAGACAGTCCTGAAAATCTGGCTAATTATATTGATGCCTGGGACTTAAATAAGTTTCAAGAAATTAGGTTCCCATATGCAGGGATTTCAGCTGATGTTCCTTATTATTCTGTGCTACATGATAGTCACTAGAAAAAGAGGTACCTCCAGAGGATTATTCAGCCAACTCTGTGAATTGTGAATTGTGAATGTGACTCTGGAGATGCCTGCCACCATTGATTAAAGAGGCAATTAAGCTTTTAAGTTAATCATTAAGTTAATCTTGTTAGATGCTTTAAGTTAGACGAGATACACATAAACCTGATTGCTGCCATTATTTTCATAATCCAAATCATGGAAGATGAAACTCAAAATAAGAAATTATGCTTTAAACATATCATATATATCAAGTACCACCATATCTATAAAGTAGCAACTACACATATATATTTAAATACTTTTATTCTTGTATGATATCATAGTTGAACATGTAAGGAGCAATTTCTCTCACCTCACCTTGACACCTACAACAATTACAATATTTGCATATTATCTAGCTTCCCTTTAGAGTCAAAAGGATGAAGTAGGTGTTTCATGATTCATCTGGCATACTGAAGTTGTCTAGCTTCATTTGAGAGGTGTTGCACATTAGAAGTGCCTATCTCCTTTGCCAGTCTCAGAGGGATTCTAAATGGCTAGCTCTGATTTGAATGTCTGCAAATCAAATGTAGGAGAAATTAACCTCTCCTCAATTCTACTTGGTGTACTATAGCATATCATGCAATTCCATTTTGTGTTGTGAAATAACAAAAAGATACAAAGAGAAAAGCATTTTTCTGATGGTCATTTTAAATTCAAACTGAAATTTTGTAAAATATTATAACTTGCTTTACAAATGGCTTTGGGGGAAACTAACTTTTAAAAAATCAGACTCAGAGAAAATTGAAAATCTGTATGTCTTCTGTGAAGTCGAAATGCTCAGTTTTTAACAACTCTTTTCAGCTAACATACAAGTATTTGCATAAATTATACTAGGGAGTGATAGAAATACTTGTTCCAGTTCCTTAAAATCAATCAGCTGATGATGCCTAGGTACAAAATACAGTCTTTACGTGTGGTTTGGAATAAAAGAGACCATGTAATTTTGTATTTTACACTTAAAGACACTCAGCTAAGAATGCCATGCACACATTACCATCCATAATTTAATTTTGCATGTAATTTCATGCACACTGTGAATCCATCTCAAGCCTACTGTGTCTACAGAAATCTCATATTTTGTAAGCAAATATCACTTAGGCTACACACCTCAAGTTATTGTTAAGATAACCAATCAAAATAATGCAGCCCAAAGACATATGTACTAATTTGATAAATTACTTTCACAGATGTATTTATCCCTTGACTAATGAAGACTTTAAACCCCTAAATAAGTGAACAAAGGAGTAATGTTCCCAGAAGCATTTGCCTAAAGTAATTTGAGGTTATTTAGCAACCGGCACAATGCACAAAGTCACCGTAAATTCAAGATTGCATGCTGCATTCAGACTTTACAGAACTGACAGGGAACTGAAAGAGCAGTTCATCCCCTGCTTCAGTGATTTCCTACGAGGTAGTTTGCCATACAGCTCGCTAGATTTTTTAAAAAAGGTTTTAAGCTAGAAAAAAGTTAACCTAGCAGGTGACTTATATTGAGGAAAAGTACTGAAAAACATTGTGCTGTATCCCCCTTTTCTTTCCATTTATTTTCACTTACAGCTCTAACACAAGGCTCAGATTTTTTAGTAGATCAGCTATGTAATATATTACCTGCCTTGAGACTCCAGTGCAAGGTTACACTGCTTCCAGCTCCCGCTCTCTGCTTAGGTGGAGTTTAGAAGTGTTTAGAAAAGAACTGCTGGCTAATTTGTGCAGATCAATTGGAATGGCCCAGCACATCAGGACCAAATTCTAACACAGGCATCACACCTGCCCATATGCCCCATATCACATGCATATGGACTCCGAATGGAAATCCACTGAGTTTCTAGATGAATGTTCACTGCAGACCCAGCAAGCCCAATGCACCCAGGCTATATTTCACCTACTGCATATGCACGGCTGCCTTGCAGTCACCACATGTTTGTCAAGGTGTGTGGAACTGCACTGCAGAAAAAACAAGTGATCAGAAGGCCTTGGCATGGGAGCAAGATGCAGAAAAAACAGTTTGTGGTTTCTGCTAATTAAGAGGTGAGGTCGTTTCCCCTCAGAGAGGCCCCTCTTTGCAGGCTGACCATCAGCTTCACTGCAGTCAGGAAAAGATTTGAAATGTTCAGAGAACTGGAACTAAATAAATGTTATGGGTTTGTTCATATCTTAATCAGACATGCTTAGGGAAACTACTTAGTCGGACTAATTATAAATTAAATACTGCTTCACCAAGACGGTTTTGTAATAAGGGTGGAAGTTGTGATGCAGTCTGAAGTTATTATCAAACATAATTGCAACATTAAGAAGACTACACAGAATCTATCATTTGTGAGGGTTTAAAGCTACAGTGTTGTGTCACTTGAGCAAAATACCCTCTTCTAACATCTTCACATAGAAAACTTAAAAGGAATGACCATTAGCTGAGAGGAAATGAAAAAGACCACTAGATTTAAGATTGAAAAGCATGCATGAATAAATCTGTAAAAAAAAAAGAAAAGAAAAACAATATTGTTGGAAACCTATTCGGTGAATAAAAACTAAATAATAGAATTTATTTAAACAAAATATAAACCAAATATTTTATTTTTTAAATAACTGCAGACTTGTGGCATGATAATTTGAAAACTGTTATAAGTGTGTGAATTTCCTGTGAAACCACTTTAAACTCTCCTCACAGATATAAAAATATTACGTGCTCAAAGTAGGCAAATACACACTTTCTTCAGCAATCAAAAACTATTTCCAGGTTCACAGTTTTACAGAGCTATTTTAAAAGGCTCCCAGTCTAGTGTAAAGAAATGTGTGAAAATAGGTAATTGTCTTTTGTCCTCTTTCCCATATTTATATGAAATCTATTCTGTTGGGTGCAAAACTCAACTAAAAATTAGCTAAATATAATTGTAAATATAAGTAAAGCTGCAAGAACTTTAATAACACATTTTAAATACACAAAATACTAAATAACATGGGAAATATGCATCATTACTGCTTCAATGAAATAAATTTGCCAAGCATACCTGATCTCTTGTTTAGGTACCTAACAATAGTATTTTCAGGGAAGAAAATATTTCTTCATCTTCATATTTCTTTTGGGATAGAAGCATTACCCTTAAGTTTGGAAAAACAGGATGCACAGATTTGTGGATTGCATCTCAGGCTTTGATTTGCATTGTAGCTCAGAGTCCGGTGCAAATTAACTCTGCAATATTTTAATATATAAGGAAACAGAACAAAAAAATAAAAAACAACAACAACCAAAAAGCCACAAACTAACAAAACCCCCCAAACGACAACAAAAGAACCAAAACAAACAAATAATCAAAAGCGAAAACAACAACTACAACAAAAGAACCAAAACAAAAAACAAAAACAAAACCACACAAAAAAGAGTGCTACTTTGGTAAAAATAAGAATCCATGGTTGGAAGATAGTTGCCCAGAGAAGTTGTGGATTCCCCATTCCTGGAAGTGTCCCACGCCAGGTTAGAGGGGGCCACAAGTAACCTCATCTAGTGGGTGGCATCTCTGCACATGGCAGGGGGATTAAATGTAGATGATTTTCAAGGTTCCTTCCAACACAAGCTTTTCTGTGATTCTCTGATTCTAAGGAACAAGTAGAGATAATTAAAAACTCTGTCCATGGGCTAAGCCTTATTCAGCACCTTGTTCTGGTGGGAGGGTGGTGTCAGTCCCTCTTGACTCTCCTGGTTATGAAATACTTTCCCCATGAAGAAAAATGTTGTGACAGTAGAGGCACCTGGCATAGAGCTAATGAAGAAGGCCGCGTGTGGCCGCAGGATAGCTTCGGCTTTACTGACTAGCTGACTACTCTTTGGGTGCCTTGGGAGCCAGGACCCCGGAAGCACCTCATTCCTTCATCAGCACTGGAGAGAGGCAGGAAGCTTTGAAGGCACAGTAAGTCAAGACATCTAGCTTGGAATCAACCTCCAGAGGTTTTTAAAGGCACTTGCTTCAGGAGAAGCATTTCTCTACATGTCTAAAAATCTCGACTAAAGCTCAAAGCCGATGTTAAATGAGCTGGTTTTCCCTCTGGTCTCGTCCCAACACCCCTCATCAGCAGCAGACACAAAAGCATGGATAATATTTATTGTATGTATCTGTTGTAGATACTGTCTGTTAAAAATCAAGAGAAGGCCTTGAGAACTGAAGGAAGGCTGTAGAAAAAATATACATAAATAATGTATCAGAGAAAGTGAGGATTTAATAAGTAGAAAAAGTCTCAGATAATAAATTTGACTTTTAAACAGGAACAAAAAATGTCACTCTTACTTGAGCTGGATTTTAATGCAAACTTCAAGGTGTAAGAAGTGTGGAAAATCAATAGCAAATCCCAGTGTCCTTATGCTGAGATATTCAAAATGCTAGCTCTAATGGGAGTCATATAAAAGCAGCCATAAACCAGTGCTGATCAGTTCACACATGTGGTGTAAAGAGATACAGTTCAGAATTTAAATACCTCATATATCTTTTGTAAAAAGCTTCCCCCCCTACAATAATAAGTTTAAAAAACATTGCAGTCTTTCTCAAAACCGAGGCCACAGATGTGAAGATAGATAATTTTTGAGAAATTATTTTTTCTTCTTGGGTAATTATCATTAATGAAAGAAAAAAAATTCTTAAATCCTAATAAATCAGAGACAGAATTGACTGACCATGCATCCAAATTGCTGCATTATTCACACTGGAATTACTCCAAAGATTAGCTACAAATTGAATTTATGGTTTCATTTTTCATAACTACTGTGTTGTGACAGATGAGAGGAATCTCTGAGAAAAATGACAGTGATGGACCAAATTTCTTAGTACTCTATCTTGAAGACAGAGCTAAACTATCTCTATTTACTGTTAGGTTTTGTACAATCTATTTTGGCAAGCATAAAAAGCTTTTATGAAATACAATATATCCTATTTTATACATCAGTCAGTTAAAAAAAACCACAGAAAACCTCAACATTTCATTTGAAAAAGGAGGACAATCAAATTAAAATAAAGTGAAGCTTCACAGACACTGTACAGACAAAAATACCGCTTTATATCTAGTTAAAAGCCAGCACTCTATCATCACTGTGCATCTTTTCTCTGTTCCAAAGGATCCTCAATGTCTGTGTAACATGTAGAATACGGAAGAAAATTAAGATATCCGTGTATCATGAAGTGGCCACACCACTCTAGTGTTTGGGGTCTTTGTTGGGGGGTTGATTTGTGCTTTTCTTGTACAGTACCTAACAGAAATGGAACTGACCTGTTCAGGGTATTGTGGAAATACAAGCTCTAAATAATAATTACAACAATAATCTCCAAGTTCAACAAAGCTTCTGGGCTAGTACATAAAAACTGAAATCCTAGACAGCCAGATATTAGAGACAAATGTTTTGCCCTGAAATGGCTCTTATGTATAACTTGTATCAAAGAGGAAAAGTAAAAACCTTGGGTTTTTCAGGTTTTCAAACTGGGCTTGTATAGTCCAGGCCTCTTGGGCTAGAAATAATTGAAAGCAAGTTTGAGATTACACTTAGGTCACAAACACAGTTGATGCCTGAAGCTTTTCAGGGACAAAAACTATGGGAACATTCATAATGTAACTTAGATAAAGTCAGCACAAGTGCTACAGAAAACTGCAGCTTAGGTATTTCTAGCACACTAACTAAGAACCTGAATTTTCCTTTCACATTAGAAAAATATGGTTTAATGACTGCGCTAACAATGAAAGGCCAGAATCTTTCACACTTATTCATATTAACACTGAACTTTCTTTCCAAGCAATATCACTGTCTCCAGTGGAGTCTTCTAAGTTTGGACAGCAGGAGATTCTAACCCACAGAACCCATGTTTATGGGGAAGGGTATGTTTTTGGTGCATTTTACTTATCTTTTGCAGTGGAGACTCATCTAGTGACTCCAGGATGAGCACAGGATTCCAGCAGGTCCACTAGCTCTGAGTACTTCTAGCTCTTCTCCCAGAAATCAAGTAATAACACCACCAATAACAGTGACATTAATGACAATTGTTAGAGGTTTTCATTATTCTGTTCTCCAACTACATTGATATTTGTCCATTTTACAGATACCAAAAGCCAGGGATAGAAAATATTTTGCTCAGAGTAATTCAGCCAGACAGAACCCACATCTCCAAAGTCTCAGTCCACCATCATTTACCAGGGTCCTCTACTAGCAGGTATGAGTATTTTACCCAGAAATTCATCCTAAACCATGGGGCTGATGCACCCCACGATGTGTTTCAAAATGTTGGTTTCCTGATTGTTGAAATGAATGCATCTGCTGAAGTTTGCCACAGCTTACTTCGTGCCATCCAGTCATATTTCTTCCTAAGATAGGACAGAAACCTGGCAGGGAGAAGACAGAAGATAATGCCTGCTCAGGCCTTGCTCATATGTGCAATCAGTCCATGGTGTGCACCCTGGTCCAGAACCAGGATAATCCTTCCTCCCTCTGAATACCCCAGAAGTTCCTTATCAAGTCCATACACTCAAAAAAAAAAAAAATCCATTTTCTTTCCTGTTATCATTATAAAAACAATAGCATAAATATGCAGCAGGATAGATCAAGGAAGAAAAATTACCTGCCTTTGATGATAATTATATATAACTGTCAAAAAACTGTGCAGTTTTCAAAGCACTGCACAAAAAAGTTAAACTAATGAATCAACACAACACCATCCTAGTTATTACAAAGCAAATTAGGTGATGTTAACCTTATTTTACATACAAAGAATAGAAAAGTAAGGACCTTATGTTTTAAACTTGGCACAATTAGAGCAGCAGCACATTTAAGATTGCACACACATACTTTACGGAAAAAGAGTCCTAAATTGTTTATTCAAGGTCACAAAGAAAGTTTAAGGCAAATCAAAGAATAGACCAGTGCTCCACCTAATTTTTAGGCCTGTATTTTAAACAAAAGGCTCTCCCTCAATATGCACACAAGAAATTGCTAGTCTTATTATTTTAAGTTTTTCATTTTGGCAGATATACAATCTATATGCAAATAGATATGCACTTATTTTTCTGTAACTGCATAAGCAATGATTTGAACTGGCTGCATTAGGGAGCGGCATGAATTTGGCAATGGAAATTATAGTTGTGAACATTTTCCATGTACACTCTGTCACAGTCTTAAGACCCTGGTTTGGCACTATTAAGCCAATGGATGTTGAATCCCAGTCAAACAGAGTATGAGATGGACTGTCTCCTACTTTTCAATTTGCTTTCATAATAGACCATTTTTCATGGAAGAAGCATGATCAATTTGAAGCAGAGATAACATTAGGTACTTCAAAAAAGTATCTTATTTGACCTGACTGCTGTTTTCTTTCAACTTTGAAAATGTGCTTTTGTTTAAACGCAGCTCTTTTATGGGAGCATAGTTTGCAAAGAAACACATAAGAAAACTTACAAACCATTTTCTGACTTTCTCAGTTAATTTCTACTGTATATAAAAACCTGATAACTTCATTAAACATTTTACTTAGACATTTACTTTGCATTTATTTAATTTTCTATAATAATATTCGAAATAACTGACTATTAAACTGTTATTACAGCAAGTCATGAGTTTTGTCATTATATGACTGTACGCAGTATGTTGTCTGCTGTGTTGTATTCTTCTGTGTTTACTAACGATATTATTTTCTAACATTATCTAAAGCTACCTATCCTCATATCCAACAAAAAATGTTGTAATATTCAACAGTTCAGAAGAATACCTGCTTTTGTCATAGTTTATGAAAAAAAAAAATGTAATCCTTTTTTTTTTAGTTTAGAGGTGAAAACTATACGAAAGTATCAATATGACTAGAAAAAATGGAATGTTTCTACCATCCTCTAGCCAGCTCCCTTTCAAAGTGTTCCTAAGAGTGCTCTTTCTCACTTTACACATTCAACTGAGTGAGAGCATCTGTGGCACATGGCACTGAGGCTGATACGCATTTGCAGTTCTGCATCACCTCATCCCTGAACATTATGTTAGTACACAATATCCTTCGTCAGGAAAAAAAAAAGATAAAAATAGAATTATCTAAATGGAAAAGTAAGCATTGAATGGTAGTCTCATTACAAGTAGGAGAGGGAAAATAGGCACAAGAAATAGGCACAAGTAACTTAACCACTGCATTTACAGTGTCTAGACATAGCAGCATTTAAAATGTCTAATTTAGAATTATGCTCAGAGGCAGACTGCTCTCATGGCTCTCTATTTCTTGTGCTGTGTTCCTAATGATTTTTGCAGTTTCTAGCAATAGGCTCTTCTGTGTTGCTTTGTTTGAGAGTTGGTGCCTTTTTGTTATATTTGTTCCTGTTAACAACAATAAACACTAAAATACCATGACAGTGGTTTCCAACATGACACCACTTGGAACTATCAGTTAAAAATGTAACAAAATCTTTGATTAAAGCCTGTTCCCATCCAATTTATGAAACTCAGAAGATCTGCACAATTCAGATAAATCACACAGACATCTCAAGTCTCTGGCTGTGTGTGTCAAAAATGAATGTGAATTGCAAAGCTTTTTCAAAAAATTACTCAACTAAGAGGTTCAAATGATTTTGTAAATTGGCAGATTTCACCCCCAAAGAATACGTTAATTGTATCTAGTCACTGAAAGGGACCTATTTCTGCAGGTCACATGTTTTCCTTAGAGCAGAGTAGGTTACTGTAAACACCGATACCGAGCCTGGATCATTTAGATTTATCACTGTAGTTCTGGAATTCCCCCAATTAAACTTCCATTATCAGTCAAAGTAGCAGCTGCCACAGTAAGAAGATTATTTCCACTGGTTTCAATACCTAATTTTGAGGTTATTTGTTTTCTCAAACTGTTTTCCATTTCCTCTTCCTTTGGCTTCAGAGTTATAGATGTAAAAAAAAAAAATTATCTATCTCCATTGAGAAACTTCTCAAAGTTGTTTAGTACCTCTCTGGATAAATCCCTGTGTGGAACATAAACACCATATGAAGTCTTGAGTGAGCCATCTTCTTCGGAGGAAATTCACAGTAAGAACAATGTTCTGGGACAATTCTCACAAGAATAAAAGTTACCAACTTTTTATATGGTTCTCATTTTCGAATATCCTGTGTTGCTTCAATATATGACAGCATGGAACTCCACTGTGTAAAATACTTTTCTAGTCAGTGTACACACAGTCGTTCATTAATTAGGAGCTCGGGATCTTCTTTGCCCCGACAGAATACAATATAAGAAATTTGTACTATACAAATGTGCTAATGAGAACTATAAACCAGAAAATACTGTGATACTCACTGTGCTTTCAATTTTCTTGCATTTATTGTGAACTAAAAAGGTATTTTAGTCCATAAGAGCCTGGTTTTACTTTTATTAGGCCAAAGAGAGATTGGAGATTGACTTCAGTGAAATCAGATGTATTGTCAAATGTGAAAAACCAAAGATGAACAAACTGAACTCTATTGATGGGAATTCACCAGTAGAGAATTAAATATAGTGCATTTTATGCATAAATATGCATTTTAAATGCATTAGAGTGTGTACAGGGTAATTAATAGACTACATATGCATAGATCAATTTTTATTTTTGCAAGGATACCCAATATCTTAATCTCACCATTTCAAGTAGTTTTGGTTATTTTCATCTGAGACAAACTGGAAAAAAATTAAATCCTTTTCTATTAGGATCCATCATGCTCTGGTAGAGTTGTCCTATAATTGAAACTAATGCTGAGTGAGGGAAGCACTCCTAGGTTTTGCTGCACAGTGCTATTCATGGATCAATTAAATTTAACAGCAGAATATTTGTCAAAAATGTATCCAGACCAGTAGAGATTATGTGTGGGGTAAAGGGGAAAAAAAAGCAATTTTCCATTTTTTAGGGAATTAATAATCAATTTTTTTATCTTCAGTTAAATTAGGAAACTGGTTTTTTCCAATATGTGTAGAAGTCATTTTGACATATAGAAGCATGGTAAAGTAAGACATATTGTAATAATTAGCTGAATTATTCCTGGCATGCCATGAACAATTACAGGATTAATAACTACCCAACCAAATAGTGTTATGTTGGAATAAATTGACCGACAAGGGTTTTCAGTTAGGAAATGAAGCTCAGATGGATCATCAATAAAAACTACTGCAGAGAACAGACTTTTGAGAACTTCAGTGTTTTACATTTACAAAATATGGATGTGATAACTGTGCTTAATGACCGGAAGAAGCTATTTAAAAATTCATTTAGATTATTTTGCTCCCTTTAATTGCCTGGTCAAAGCCACCAACTTTGACAGAGACACTAATGTGCCATGCAACCTATATTTAATTTTGTGTTCTGATCAAAATAAAAACCTGATGCAGCCTTTAATTAACCCCCTGCCTTCTGTACAGTTTTTCACATTTGCAAGTCTGCTCAGTTTACTGCGTGTGACAATGGGTTACTTATGGCATGCAACACCCTGACATAGAATACAGTGCTGTTTATTAGAAAGAGTGAAATATGCAAACTCAGGCTGAAATTCAGGAAGGTATTTAAGTATATACCTAATTTAGTACTTGCAAGAAATCCCATTTGCTACAACATAACAACTACTGCTTCCAATTAAGCCCACAGTTTACTACCTAACCAAATCAGGATGTTAATTCACAATACTGGAGCTTTTCCATCCTTTTTCTAAAAGAGTCAAGATTTATATCCATAGTGCAGGGGCTTAAAACACATATTAAAGTATGGATATTGGCACAGCTTAAAAACTAGAGCAATATAGCTGTATTAGAACGCTTGTATGGACTTGGAGCTGTGTTTTAATTGTTTCACAGAAGCTAGCAACAAGAGTCTTATGCCAGGTGAGTATTAGCCCAACCCAATAATTTTATAGACCCTCACAAAGGAGGACCATAGTTTTTCTGACAATGGCTTTTTCTTTTTCAGTCTATGAAAGAATACTCTTCAGTTTTTCTGTTGTTACTTTCAAAGTACACTCTTTCAAAAATGAAGACTTCATTAACCCTTCAACAGCAGGTAATGTTGACCCATCTTACTATGTCAATGAGGAATCTCTGAAAACAATGCATTTTTGTGAGCTCAAAATGCTGACACACAGGAGGCTCTTGCAATGCTTGAAGCTGGTTACTACACATCCTGTTAAATGCAAAAGACGTGGTGAGGAGAATGCAACAGGGTCATGAGACATGACATTAGGGGTCTGGGCAGAACCTAAGGACTTGCTGGTCCAGACTTTTTGTGGAGGTGGCACAGGCAGGCAGCAGCATGGACCACGGAGAAAGCAGGCAGTTTGACTGTGAGATTGTTAAGTTGCAGTTATTAAAATTATTAGAAATCCCTTCCCAAATTAATGTGCAAATGAGGTCATATGCCCAAGTCAATAGTGTGGATTTTATTTAACATTAAGTGACAGAGAGAGAGAGAGAGAGAGAGAGAGAGAGAGAGAGAGAGAAACAGAAAAAAGGTGGGGAGACAGAAGGATAGGAAAATATCACCACTTTGTGGATCCCAGCAGCATTCCATTGATCCTTTCCATCTGATATTTTTAGTTGTGAGGGTTCCCTGAAAAAACATAGAGTCCAATTGATTCATATACATTTAAGCTAGATGGGAATGTCCGAGTACCTCCCCCAGAGAGGGGGCAAGTTTGACACTGTCTCTTGCAGCAGACTCTGGATCAGTTGCCTCACTTTGCGTCACATGCAGTCATCTGGTGCAAGGCCTCAGGAATGAGCCTGGGGAGCACTTCAGGGGATCTTTGGTGGACTATGACACCCCCTCAGCTGCTTCTCACGTGAATGTCCCATGGATGTGGCCTTCCAGGGTTGGGGGTGTTACAGCTGAACCAGTTTGTGTAATGGGTGTTCACTGCCTCTGACCAGGTCACACACCCAAAACTCTCCTCCTCCAAACTTGGTTGGGGAATGTGTGCAAACCTGAACTCAGTTGATGTGCCTGTGGGCTATGGCCTCCCACTGCCATGGATCCAGACAGAGATGATTTTCAGGACAGTTTCTGGGTTTGGCTTACATTCTTCTCCATCAGCCTTGTTTACTTCTCCCTGGACCTGAGATAATTGAACAATAGTGTCTGTCCCTTTATCAAGTTCACTTAGGTGGCTTAAATCACAGGCCAAAGTTCCAGTCAGGCATCTTCAGGTAGGGGTGGACTTCAGTGAAAATCAGCTTCTTTATACAGCTTTGCCATAATGGGTAAAGTTCCTTCATAACAATGTTCAAGCCACTAACAATAACATTTCAGTCTCTGAGAGGGGTTGACTTGAGAAAATTTCCCTGATGGCTGATCCATTAGAGTGATAAAAGGCCTATAGAAGGTGGTAGTAGGACTCCAGTCACTTCATGACATGGGTTCCCAGCAAGCAGGGCAGCAAAGTCAATCTGCAGGCAAAAGCAGTATTGTCAATAACTACATGCAAGGACAGCTTACGTGCAATATTTTTACTTTTTTTCCTGTGTTTTAGATCTTTTGGAAAAGAAAGCTGTGCAGTCATAGATTCATTTTTCCTTGAATGTGTCCTTCTACCCACTTCTTAGGGTTCTGCCCTGGCTCCCTACCTAAGGTTCAGACAACAGTTAAGCATCCACATCAGACAGATCAGACTGAACATTAAGTGCTTAATCATATTTTTTCTTATGCCTGTAAGAACAAACTGTCAGACTATGCCATAAAAATGAATTTGGATACATTTCAACTTATTCAAACAAGATTTCCATAAGCAGCTTGCTTTGCTTGCTTATTTTTCCAAGCCCACCTGCTATACCAGCACTATGTTAATTTAAAGTTTTTATGAGTTTGATTCCTCATGTTTTATATGTTCTTTGGAACCATGTGCTGCCAAGATAAATACACCTTCTAATCTGCAATGTGACTTTCCTGCAGTTTAAATCTTACTCTCCCTTCCTATTCCCTCTAGCACATAATGGGCAACAGATAAGAAACAACAGATAAGAAACAACCCCCAACCAAATAAAAAAACCAAATCAGTTTCAAATACTGAGTGGGGAAGAGGCTGGAAGATCATATGCTTTTTTGAAAAAGATTGTCATGTGATCCTCATATTGCATCTTCATGCTGCTATCATCATGCAAATAACAATTAAATACTACACCATTCAGCAAAGAACCCATTTACTCCAACAAAGGTCAAGTTCACAATACCCTGCAGACCATATATATAAAACTGCTATCAGATTTATTTCCCTTCCAGATCAGTCCATTGAATTTACATACTTAAACAAACTAGTATCTAAAATTTGTCTCTTCGTTGTTGCTTCTTTTATAGTCCTCAAAGGAAATTATTTTAGTTTCACATTCTTATCCTGCATATCCAAGCATATCCTCACCTTGTTGCTGTAGATTTAGAGACCATTATCATGCATGGTTATATACCTGCTAAATTGACTTTAGTCTTTCAATGTGATCTAAATTGTATTTAATCTGTTCCCTTAATACTAATGGTGCTCTGAGAGGTGAGCATTTCACAAGCTGAGGAACTTTAATTTGATGTTTTTTGTACAGCCCAACTCTTCAAACACATCTTTATATGGACAAAGGCTCTGTACTCTCTGCATCAATATTGTCAGTTCATGTGTAACCTTTAGAGCAATTTCACTGCAAAATTATTATTTTCCCCATAGGAAAGACAGACCACTTATTTAATTACGTATTTACACCCTCAGAATTGCCTTAAGCTGTGGCTATATGACATAGCAGTTTTGTAAGATCTAGTATACTCACCAGTGGGGTTTTTATAGAGATAAAGTGCTTGTTCAACCTTTTTTTCCTTTGGGGTATTCCTTCTCTGACAGATTTGAGAATACTGCCCCCTGGTTTTCCGGTTGTAATCTATTTTCCTGTGCATTTAAGTGGATAATTTTCTTTCCTCACTTTTATTTCTATCTTCTTTTGTTCTTTATAGTGTTTGATGAAGATGAAACATCAAAATGTCTATGTGTAACACCTAAAAACCACATACTCAATACAAAGTACGGGCATCCATGCAAAAGAGAAGAGCTGGAGAATACTGTGATCAAAACTAACTGTGATCCAAGTTATCTTTTGCTCTGCAACTCAACAAGACTACACTAATTGTTTTCATATTCCCTAATTTTCTGTGTTTTATTGTTTGTAAGACAGCTGTACAAAGAGCTCTTAACCAAGAAGGATCTTCTGTATACATATGTACCAAGCAGGACAATTTTTTCTCCAATAGAAGAGAAAAAGAAAGAAAAATTTAAAAAGACAAACATGGAAAATTAACCCTGATAAAAAAAAATCATCATGTGCTATCTTCACCCTTTTCCACTCTAAACCTTCTATAGATACATATATTTATCTAAAGCACTCACTGGTGAGCTTTGTGGTGTCACAGCAGTTCAGTTTTCCGGACTGATCACCAGTGAGGTGGTGGTGAGCTGTAGGTGACTTTGGAGGTGTTGGGGGTTGCAACTGGAATATATATCACTGATACTGTGACACCCCAGGGAAGATGAAATCTAGATCTTAAGACTGAAACTCCATTGCTTTAAGCCAGCAAGCCAGAGTGTGAAGGGAGAACATATCTGGACAAGCCACAGAAAATCTCTGGAAGCAATTTGGTTCCTTGTACTCTTAGCACAGTTTCAGCCACCAAATAGCAACACTTAAGTAGTTGCTTAAGATTTTTAAAAGCTCACTGCCATTATTTTGCTTGGAACTATATGCCTGGCTTTGACTAAACAAAAGGAATCTTCCATTGGCCTTTTCTTTTTTTGCACTCTGAGCCTGGTAACTTAAATTCTCAGTACTTTCTGCTGTTGCCACATCTGATGAGTATCACCTGCCTTAGCATTCACCACACTGTCAGCAGTTGTTAACCCCCCTTGGCAGATTTTTGTTTGTTAACTTAGCTTGTCATTGCCAGCCTTGAGGTTATGCACACACAGATGGCTTATAGGCCTTGGTTTTCCTTTGTGTTTATTGTAAATGGAGCTAAAGAAGAAACTTACAACAAGCAATTTATTTTACGAATTTCATTTTTTTCCCATTCCTTCTCACTGCCCATTCAGGAACTGATCTTGAATCTAGCCATCATTTCAATTTAACTTAATACATTCAGGAAAAAACATTGTCCAACAATTTGATTGTAAACAAGCTACTGACACCCTTTGCTTTGTCAAATTTGAGCTGTTAGATAAACAGTCTGTTCAAATATTCCACTGTTACTTGTTTCTTAGATTAACTGTAGGACTGACTGCCTGGGATTGGGTATAAGTGCTGGGATTCATAGATGTGGAAATTTGTTTTTGTCATAATTTTTCTACATGTACTTAAACTCTCTTAGCCTTTATTCTTTTGAAACAAAAATCTTTCTCCTTCCAAACTTTTTCTCCTCAGCAAGGTTATGCTAGGAGCACTACAGTGTACCTTGATGAGTATACGAAATCAAAAAAGAGGACCACACCATGTCTTTTAGAAAAAACATCTAATATACACAGTATATATTCACTTAATTTACTGTTCTGAATGGGCTCTGTAACTTTCAAAAGAGCGTAAAGTAAATGCAGTTGCTTTGGGAAGAGATCACTTTTGTCTATGTCTGCCTATCCTTTGCAGCACAACAATTCCTCTTCTGGTGCCAAGAATATCTTAAATCTGACCTAAGTTTTAGGGTGGGCATGACTAGAGGGAATTCATGCACAAAAGGTGCCACTTGCAGAACACTGTTGTCTGAGCCTGCTATTCCCTTCTTTATTATTATCACATTATTTTAGAAGATTGACCCACTTCTGCATAAAGAAATTAGATACTTACAATATTTTAAAAAGCACCCTAAAAAACACCAAACCAACGAACTAACCAACCAACCAAAAACTACCATAGTTACATTTGCTCCAGCAATACTGACATGATTGCCAGAGGACTTCCAGAGTGGAAGAAAAAAAACTTTATGGAGTAGGAATCCATTTCAGAAGTAGGAAAAAGTAACCACCTTCTTTGGCCTTGAAGATCCCAGCACAGTGCCCTGTGGGAGGGGAGGGAGTCACTGCAAGTAGCTGTCATCCTCTTCACAGAAGGCTTACTTTCAGTGGTAAAAAAGCTTTCTCTTATCCATGTGCAGCTAGCAGTAATGGCTCTTGTAATGTATTAGAACAGCAGCACTCCCTCAGAGCTACAAAGTGCTGTTAGTTTTTTCTTCCCCCCTCCTAAATCTTCTTCCAACATATCAATGCACATGTAGCATATTTGGTAGACTTGATCTGATAAGCTCAAGTAAACATTTTATGATTTGACATATATATATCTATACGTATGTACATTTGTGTGTGCAAGTATGTTTGGGTATATTTTACAACAGCTTTTTTTTCCACCTCTATTCAGTGTACCCCGGACTCCACACATGTGTGCACATGCCCCTCAGAGTACTAAAGAAATACACAAGGGTTTTGAAATAAAGTAAGCTTTTCCTCCTCCCTCCTGAAGCCACTGGCCCTACAGTTCAGAAGTATATCCCTCTGAGAAGTCTCTCTCTTTGACTTTTTCATTGAAGCATTTTTTCACTGAAGTCCTCTGTTTTTTCATACATATTCTCATGCTAGAGGCTGCTGATGGCGGGAAGCCAGGGAAGACCTAGATCTCTAGGCTATCAGAGGTCATCCTGAGATCAGTGGACATGCTAATAATTCTTTGTTTAAGACAGATGTCAAAAGAAATTAAATTGTTTAGTGGCTTAAATAGTAGAAAACACCAGAAAATACAGCCAGACCCCTGGAACTATGGAGAAGGGAATGAACAGGCTGAATGAATACTTTACTCCTACTGTGTTCTCCTCCAGTGCTCCAGTCCTTTCCATTTTGTTAAATCACCTGCTAACTGACACCCATTCCAACAAAATCCTGTAGGACTAATATGACATTTCATGTCTCCTCTCAAAATGACAGAGACAGAAAGAGGCATGTGCATCTCACCACAGGCAGTGTCCACAGGCTCTATCTTCTTTACAGTCTTGCTATATATACCAGTCTCTGTCCCCAGTGTACCAGAATCTGGTCCTAATTTTAACATAAAGATAAACAGAATTTGCCACTGAATACAGGACTGCTTTTTCTCAAAGGCTATGACATTATTTTGTATCCATCTGATAAACCAAGATATGTATAGAACTGATTTTTATATCTGACCACAAATTCCAACTATTTCTAAATAGTGCTTTTTCACAGTAATGAAGTAACATATATTCTCAGAAAACAAAAAAAAAAAGATGGAAATTGGTCTTAAATATTTGTAGGCAATAGGATATCAATGGATGTTTAGAACTATATTTCTCACATGTGCAAGAAGGCATCTCTTTACCGTAGCCTTGCTCTGATGACCAAAACGAACCATTAGCTCCGTGTAAAGTAATTTGAGTTCTAACTAATCATTGCATTAATTATCTTATATTCACCCAGATGACATCAGCCTTCAAAACAAAGTTCTGCTTGCAGCTCCAACTAAAGTCTGAACATAAGCAGCAGATGTCAATGCGTATTAATACACGAACAGGTGATGAAGCCACTAATTCTGGAAGCCATTTCTAGACATGTGAAGGACATAGAGGTGATCAGGAGCAGTCATCATGGATTTATGAATGTGTCCAACCTGATAGCCTCCTACAGTGATGTTACTAGATTGGCTGGTTAGAGAAGAGCAATGGCAGGCATTTATCTTGACTTCAGTAAGGCTTTTGATGCTGTCTCCCATAACACACTCGTAGACAAGCTGATGCAGTTCATCTTAGGTAAGTAGACAGTGATGTGAATCAATACTTGACTTAACAGCCAGGTTAAGCAGGTTGTGAACAGTGGCACAAAGTCCAGTCAGGGGCTAGTCACTAATGGTGACCCCCGTGGATCAGCTGTGGGTCAAATAGTGTTTAACTTCTTCATTAATTACATCAATGATGGGATCAAGTGTGCACCCAGCCAGTCTGTAAACACAGTACTGGGAAGAGTGGTTGATACATCAGACTTGGTTGTGCTGCCGTTTGAAAAGACCTCCCTAGGCTGGAGAAACAGGAACCTCACAGAGTTCAACAACGGAAAATGCCAAATCCTAGCTGAATACACCCAAGCACCAGTACATGATGGTGAACAACAGGCTGGAAAGAAGCTAACCAGAGAAGGACTGGGCTTCCTTGTGGACAAAGTGAATGAGTCATCAATACATTCTGTATTCTGCCTAGCAATTTTGGAAGGCCTATTATCAGCAAACCCTTGCCAGAATATTTTATGCAGCATCCTTGCCCAAGTTCTTATTTATCTTGCACATTTTAATTAAATCATTTCACTTTCATATCAGTACTAATTCTGAAAGAGAACTCAACCAGCATTTGTTTATAAAAAGCTTGTTAAAAGCAGAGCACTCATTAAGCTTTGCCTGATAATCTCCACTGTTCATTATCACAGGGCAATTGCTATTGCTGTATCATTAAGCTTTAAATACTTTGCTCTCTTTATCTTCGTTAGTGATACATGCTTTAAATTATCACAAATGTGCCACATTTTATCCCCCTTAGCTGACACAAATGCCACTTCACAGACTTCTGCTGTTAGAGTAAGCATCCTCCAAAAAAACCTCTCTGAAGATCATTTCTTTCTTTCAAAAGCCTTTTCTCTACATACTCATTAGCTGAGTGAACTCAAACATAAACCACATCTGTTCTCCAATGGGAAGTCACAAATCTCTGCTGTCAATGAGAATCATATAGTTTCTTAACAAACCACTTACATTTATTGATTTAAGGAATTCTCTTTGTTTTGAAAACAGTCTTTATACCAGGAGACTCAGGAGTCATTTTGGAAAAGAAATGAAACAAACTGATGCTTTCCACCTCCACAAAGTATATCCATATTTAGAAAACAACAGCCTTCATAATACCTTTCCGAGTGGGAAGTCCTCAACAAAATGAAAAATAAGTGTACTTTAAAGATACTATTGAACTGTGGTTTTTCTTGGAAAGCTTTTCTGTTTCTTTAATTGTACTGGAACAGGAGTGAGTTTATCTGAATGACACAGACAGCTGTAAAAATCATTTAGTAGGCTGCTCTGGCATCTAAGTTCAAATAAGCAACAAGTGATTCAGAATGGCTGCCATCCATGGCTGCCAGACCTTGGATGCTGACACGGACAGTGCACAAAGAGTTAGGATACCTGAACATCATGCTTTCACCTCCATACAACCCCTGTTTCTCACTTTGGTTGTACAACACCATTTCAGGTAGAGTAACTGTGCAAAGTATAGTCTCCATATCAACACTGTGTGTGTATGTAGCTTAGCAGAGAGCAATTGAGAAATTCCCACTAAAAAACATGGGTGAAAAGTAACGGGAGGTAAAATATCTCAAAGTTTATCTTCCTCAACTGATTATGTATATTTCATTCAACAATCTTAAGGTAAAATCAGGAATGCTCACTGACCTAGATACATAAAAATGCCTCATTACACATTATCTGTCCTCATTTTACCTTATTTAACCTTGTCATATTTCACAAAGCCCCTTTTCTACCTCAACTGGCTGTCCACTGCAACCGTCTCTTTGCTGCATTGCTGTTCTTTGGGCATCCTTTGCCATGATTAGAGACTTGAAAGCAGAAAAACATTGTTATGTTATCGTTAACTCATAGAAAAGCAGTTCTATGAGTTAACAATAGCTATTGGTTAATAGAATCCAGCCAGGAGAGATCAGTCACCTACTTGCCACCCCTGCCACATGTTACCAGGTGAGTCTCTGCAAGCCAGTTGGTAGTATAGGGAAGCATAAGACCCTATCGCCCTGCAGAACAGGCAGATCCTCAACCCTGCTGTTGTAACCTTCCATTTCACTATATCTCCTCTCACAGTTTTAGACCTTTTCATGTCAGTATTCTTCTTCTGAGTCCTTGACTTACAACTACCAGCACAACAATTTCACTTCTCTCTGGTTTTAGCTTTCTTATTTTGAGTGGCTTTAGCGTATATATTTTTTTCACAGCTCAACAACATTTTTTCTCTGTAAATCTGAGTCAAGGTCATAGAGCTGTACTTCACAAACCCAAGCCCTGGAGCACGAACAGCTGAACCTGTGGGCTACTCCAGAGGGTTACAAGCTTATAATTTTGCTTGCTTGTTTACTGAACCAAATGCATAGCTAGAGCAAGTTGAAGATTATTTGTTCCATATAGACATCAGCACAGCCTCTACACAAACCAAGAGCTGATTATCCAAGGAAGAAAACAAGCAAATCAAAAAAACAAAACAAGAAAAGAAGGGCACCGCTCAGCAAATTTAGCCTAATAGGCATCACAGATTTATACTGGAGGCTCATAAAAAATAGAGACAGATACACAATCAATGGTATGACTCAGTAATTGCTTTATGCATGTGAACAATGTTTTCAAAAGTCCAAAACAATGTCTGCAACAAAGGTGTTGGCAAGACACGATGCTAAATTCCTCATATTCATTAGAGAATGTCACAGTGCTCGGTAATGAATTATTCTTGACACTGCTAAAGTCTTCTGTTGTCTGAAACCTTTTATCTTTGGCAGTGTAAAGTAAATGCCAGGATGGAAACGTGTGCATCTCAAATGTATCCTGGTATCATGTAGCAGGACAGAAATGGCAGCTTGTTGACAACTTTCACAGAGCATTTCATATTGCACTGTCAGTACTCCATCTAGTCAAATGTCCTGCATCCAGAAGTGACCTAAGCTGAAAGTTAACAAACAAACATAATGCATCTTGTTGATTTTGTTCCCAGATGACACAATCCCTACCCTAAAGAGATTACCTTTGATTTTTCAGTAAAGGATAACGTAAATAGGTGCAGCAGCCTGGCATTTACAGTATCAGAGGATCTCAAACTGCCATCGGTGTACAAATGGCTGCACGGCTTTGGCCCTCCTGTCATTTTTTTCAGCCATTCAAGCTCTTTAAGGGACAGCTAAAAATAAACCTTCTAACATTCAACAAAAAGCATGTTTTCCTAAAATTGTATTTACACTTGCAAAACAATTACTTGCAAGCTGAAATTCAAAGTGCAAGAGGAGCAGGCTCTGGATCCATGAGGGAAACATGTCTCAGAAGACAATTTTAGCATGGCTACATTTACATCGGATTGCTGCTCTGAGTATGTTTGTTACAAGTTTCCTGTGAATAAAGCCGCAAATTATATCTTTAATTATAGCTTTAATTATAGCTTTAATATCTTGTCTCACATGGGCACCTACACTCTGCCACAGTGCTTGCTACTCCAGTCAGTTTTACCATCCATCTGCACAGACTTTTAAAGGCAAGATCACAAAAACTGGATGAAACATTCATGATGATGAGGTGCCAGATGCACATTCTCTTATTGTTTGCTGCTGCTTCACGTGACAACTCATTTATAAGAAATCCTAGTCTACCTCCCTTACTCCCAGTGAGTAGAGTAGTGATTTCAGTAATTCCACGGGACTACAGCATACAACCATTTGTCCTAGAATACGTACAACTCATTGCGACTTAGTGGCAGGATCTGGCATGAGGAAGAAGTCAGCTGTGACTAGGAAGAACTAGAAAACATAATGCTAATAATATATACAGAAGGAAAAAAGAAGACTTACTGACAGAATCCTAAGGGAAGCATTTAGTTTTCCTATAGCCATCCACATATAAAATAAGCAATTAATTTCATGGGTCTATTGTGGTGAGGGAAGTCTCCTGGAATGGTTTTTACTTAAACAGTTTCTGCTGACATAGGTGGACATTTGCTTCACTTCTTGATTTTCAGTTATCTCTTTTGTTTTTAAATCACCAAAACCATGTTCATGCCATTGCTTACCATCTGTTTTAAGGAATTCTGGTTGGGTATGAATAGCATTCAGTGAAAAAGTGCTTTGAGCATATTACTCTTTCTGACTGTTCATTCCTTAACAAGATAACTATGTAAAAATACTTCACATTCAGGAAATCTGCTATTAATTAACTCTCCTCTAGATAGAAAATGCTTAATTCTTATGTGGATATCTCTCGTAGATTTTCTTTTGTTATTTATTGAATTCTTATGCTGTCTCTCTATTCTTTTGCATGTAAAAATGTTAGGGATATAAATACATCAAAATGCATAAATACCTACCTAAGTACACATTCAGGAACTGTTAGTATTTTTGCTTCATTTGTGTTTTATAAAGTTTTTCATGGGAGATGTTATGATTATTTTCTTGCTTGCAATTTTTCCATCAGGATTAAAATCCTTTTTGTGTGTTTCCCAGCTCAGTATGAAAAGGGATTTAATGCTGTCTAAAGGTGATGTAAGCACACACGGTCCCATAGCCCAGTCAATGATGCCAGTGGAAAAACTTCTTTCTACTGACATTGGTGGGCTTTAAATCAAGTGTCTACAAAAAAAACCACAACAAACCAGCAAGTGTGAGTTATGAATATGTCTGTGACCACCAGTAGGGTGATCTTTGTAGTTCCAGACCTTATTCTGTATATATTTTATTCAACTGCATGTGCCAAAAGTTACAGCTAATTATATTCCTAAACACCTCTGTGGTCACGCTTGCCTCCATTAAGTTCAATATAAAATGTAGTTAGTGATCCCTTTCACAGAGGAAATGTTTTTACAGAAATATTTAGTTTGCATGTAAAATAAGTCCAGACTTGGATTTCATAGACCCTCTTGTGACAATCTTATCACAGGGAAGAAACCTTAGAAAACTTAAGGAATAAAAATGATAAGTTTTCTTCTTCTCTGTAAAATATTTTATAAGAATTTTTTTAATAAAATAATGTTAATGCTATATGAAACTGAAACCAGAACACACATAAACACGTGCCAAGACACTAGGCCTGCAGTGCCACAGAAGAAAGCCCTCTGTGCCAGCAGAAAGAGGAATGAACAGATACAGCTGACAAATAAGTACAACTGTTTCTGTAGCACTTTTCGATTTTCAAGGGTTTTATAGTTATTACTGAGCTATCTTTCTTGGCACTGTAAGGTGTTAGTGGCTGTTAACAAGCCTGTCTTTGAACTGCAGACAATCGCAGACATCATTAAAGCTGTTGAGAATGCTAGGCATTTAGGCTAAGTGGAAAAACCTCTGAACTCCTCATATACTAGAAGTGCTGAAACAGTAGAAATTACTGTCCAGGGCCAGACAAAAACCTGTGAGTGAGCTAACTCAGGGTAAATGCAACAACCTCCTTTTCCCCTTAATTTTAGATCCAAAGGCTGGCCAATTGGTTCCCTCAAGCTTTGGGCAGCACAACCAGAAAAGGAATGTCATAAGACACTGAGATGAACATCTCAAACACAGCCACAAAAGGAGGCAGAAGATGAGCTTCTGGGAAAACAGGACTATCCATGAGATGTGGGCAAGAAACCCATCTCACATCACCTTGGAAATAGTTGGAGGTTGAACTTGAAAAAAGGCATTAAGTCTTCCAATAAATTCCTTTTTTAATACATCAGAACAGAAAGGTTATTGAAAAGCCCGTGCCTACATCTGTTTCAATCAGTGAGAGAGAGAGCAGGGAACAAGGTCAAACACCAGACTGTTGTAGTCGCTACTCTTTAATTCCTTGTTCATTTGTTGACTCTTTATATTTGACCCAAACTCCCATCTCATGGACCAGTTTGCCCTACCGCCCCAAGCAAGTTGGATGTAAGACATTTAGTATGACTTGGCCTTGGGACAAGGATTCACCTGCTTAGTTTCCGGTCCTTAATAAAAGGCAGAGTCCAGATTGTCAACAGAATCAAGGAGTGCACAATGAAGAAAAGTCCAGAGCAGAAAACAGTTAAGGAATTTCCTGTATCTACATTGCAGTGTAAAGGAACTGGAAGAAGTTCGCATTTCATATCTCTTTTTATTCAGAAGTTCTGTCTCAGATCAAGCAATTTGCTGGTTTTAGTAACAAAAGAGGTTATGCATCAAATGGAATAATTGAATAGTCACATATCATCAGTCCTAAAGGAATTAAAGGTTGAAATAGCTGAACAACTCACTACTGCATATCAATTCTCACTTAAAGCTGCCTTGTTATCCGAAGTCTTGGAAATTAGCTAATGTGGCATCAGTCTTAAGAAGTTACAGGGAAAATCTGAAAACCACAGACCAATAACATATCTAGCACATGCACTGAGTGCATAGGAGTGCAGAGCAAGTAGGATGGTTTATGAGTACATATGACATGCTGAACATGAGAAGAGTCTCTTTAGAAAAGAGACTTTTACGTCATTTTTCATGGCAATAAAATTCACAGAAATTCACTGAGGGGGTCTATAGAAAGTAGACAACAGTCTAATGCAATTCCCAAAAGACATTTGTCAGAGTCCTTTGCCAAAGGTTTTTTAGGAGTCCAGACTGTCATAACATAGCAGGGAAAGTCCTCACATATATAAACAACTGGTAAAAAGGAAGAAAACAATGCGGGAGTAAGTAGTCAGCTTTCCCAGTAGGGAGAAGCCGTGAGTTGTTTCCCATAGGAATTTGCACAGGTGCCTGTATTCTTTAAAATATTCATAAACAATATGGAAAAAGGGATGAAAGAAACAAGATCACTAACAGTATTAGGTATTCGAGATTAACTGTGGAGAATAGCAGAAGTGCTGCATGGATATATTAATACTCCTAAATAAAACAGAGTGAGGTACTTTTTCCAGCCCTAACCCAGAGGGTACAGGCTGGTAGCATCCACATTATACAGTACTTTCAACTGGCTTTTATCTGACCTTCACATAGCTACCTTAAAAGGTATGAATTGGGTTTATGTCTTTTTTACATTTACGTTCAAAGTGAATAGAAAAATGTAAGGGCAGTGCTACTCTGTTGAGTGGCATTTCTCTAGCAAGAAAGCAGATATTGATTGTACATTTGCATTTGACTTGAAGGTAGGTATAGATGTTCCAGAGTAAAAACTCTGTATTATATGCTGCTGGAAAACTATGTGGGATGGAGTGAGCCAAAATTAGAGTGTTCTCACCCAGCACATATTGTCTCCAAATCTTGAATGGGCCTTAATTTAGAGAGTACTAGTTGTACTAATTGGCAGGAACCATCTTCTAAGAACCATCTTCTGACACGCTAGAAGTTAAGTGGCTTAATTTGGGGCTCTCACAATCTGGCACATGGTTGCCCGTTTTGTCACCTGTCTGCATGGTGCTCCCTGACACTCTTCCAGGTAAAGCATGGTTACTGTTTGGGAGGGCAAGCAATAGAACAGGGATGCTTTTTAGCATAAACCAGAACACATATGCTGTGAAGACAGTAAGGAGAAGGCAACTCTCCTTTTGGGTTTTTTTCTTTTTCTTTTTTTTCTTTTTTTTCCTAGTAGAAAAAGATCTTAGTCCTATTTTTGAAAACAGTGCTACCTACCTTCAGGGGCAAGCAATCGGATTTGATCTATTAAGTTTTCCAGCATAGATGCTAATCGCAGGGGCACAGTGTTTTAAAGCTTTTTGTTGCCCTGATTCATTTACTAGAATAAACCCAGAAGGACTATGTGACAAGGCAAGGAAATAGTAAAATTCAGTATAGGAGAATTTAAAGGGAGGATCTTGGGAGGAGGAAAAGGTCCTAACTTTATGTACCAAAGAATGAGCTCAGAGATGACTAATAATTACTGAGATATGAGATCCTGGTCCTACAGACCCAGGACAAACTCGCCTTAATGTTCAGTTTTGGTTGGTGGTAAGCTAAAAAAAACCAAGAAGTGAAAACTAGGATTATTAGAAATTATTGTTAGAAATAATTAAAAATTAGAAATTACAGTCTGAAAATTATAATTAGAAATTGCAGTCTGAAAAACACATTCAAATGCATGGCGCAACTTCTGTACAGCACTGGAAAAGAGTATGATATGACAAAGCCTGTAAAAACACAAGTACTGTGTGGGAACAGCACATGGATGTCAAGGATAGGTATAGCTAGCTCTTCTAGTACCAAATCTACGGGTCACCAAAGGAAACTAGTAATTGGTACTTTCAAAACAAAAGAAACAGAGTGATACTACACAATCTGTGGATTTTAACTGCCAAAACCTTGCTCCGCAGCTCCCACTGCAGATTGGTTCAGGGAGCAGCTGGGCAACTTCACAGAAATCTCTAAAGTAAATCTTGTCTCTGAGCCACAAATTTCTGGTCAGTAGGAGAGTACATGGGGAAGTATCAAATACACTTGTTCTGTTCTTAATCTCTTTTGCAGGCCTCTGGTTTTGGCCACCATCAGGTCCTGTGGCAGACGGACCTCTGGTGCAGCTTGGAACAACCATTACTACATTCTTGTACTCTAACTGGGTTTTTAACTACTGTGTTCAGAGGAGCAGGTTTTCCCCAGACTCTTTTCAGATAAATAGATTGCTTTTTGTATAAACACACAAGATTGATGTTTGCAATTGATTTCAGAGCATCCTGAAAAAGGTTAAAATATTGACTAACTCCTTGAAGGCAAGCAACTGCACACATTTTACACATACACACAGATATACACACGCTCTTGCTCAAATGAACACTGTAAATCTCTGTATCTTTGCTACAATATGGGGAAGCTAATAAAAAAAAAAAACAAGCCAAAGACTGGCATATTCTATCAATAGGCTTAAAAACTCTTTATTAGTTTAAGAATCTCATGAATCTGTTTGCAAATATCTTGCAGGAATGTTTAGCCAAAGGGACTGGGTTTTTATCAGAGATAGGGCTTGAAGCCAAAACATCTGCCAGTGTGGCAATCTGATGGTTGGACAATTTTTGTCAACCAAATGTGTGTGAAGTGAATTTGAAATGTACAAATTCAGACCCTGGCAAGAATTTGAAGTCATGTAACTGTCACCACTTCCAGTAAAACCTGAGCTGCTCACATTCGGCTGCCAGACACTTTGAAGCAGCTTCTGCCAGACAACCAGCTATCTGAGACACCTTTCCATGCAAGGAGCGGATCAGAGATTTCTAAAACAACATGATTATTCCTGAGTCTCAGCAACTTCAGGGTAAGAAACACAGAACAAAACATATACTGCATTAGAAATAAAACAGCTCCAGATAACAAGTATGGTAAAAGGAGTTTACACCTTGCATTAGATTCAGTTCTGATTTAATGCCTCTGCTGCATGCTGTAATAGTGCCTGTCTGGGGGCAGAGAGTTCGCTTACTTGTTTACGTAGGATTCCTTTCAGTTCAAAGCTTGTTTTCTAAAGATGTTTTTGCTGCTTCTCATGCACTGTAGATATTAGAAGGACTAGAAGTGAGGAAAAAGAAGAAAAAAAAAAAGGGAGTTCAGAAAGTGTCAGTAAGAGCCAGTAGCTGGTTAAATATCACAGTATCAACAAAAGACCTTTATGTTTAAGTAGATGGAAGAAGGAATTTCAGGAATACTGAATGTCAAATTTTAGCACAATAACATAATGACAAAAAGACCTGTGACAAATAATTTTGTATTCTTCTAATGTGGAGTCACTGGGATTAATAGTCTGTAAAACCTTCCATTTCTCTTGCATTTGATAGGGGTGCCCTAAGGGTTTGGTTTTAGGTTAAACCATAGAGTGACACTGACCCATTTGAGGTCTCTTAATGCCTGTCTAGGAACTGCTAGGTCTGGAGCACCTACTGCCTATGCTTAATGTGCTTTGCATTAGCACCTCATGTCAGGAGAACCTGACACTGGCAGATAAATGGATGTTTTACAGCGCAATGTTCCCTTCTGCTTCTTAACTAATCAGCAGTAGCAGGAAAGGCAATAGAGGGGATTTGACGAGGTTTAATCACAATTCTATTTGAAAACAAATAAGTATAACTTGAAACCTCACTGGCATAGCTTTTACAATAACTTCTAAGCCTCCTAGCCTATGGAAAACAAAACAAGGCAATTCAAAACAAGTAAACTAATGATGATAAAGCAGCTGGCATGTGAAGATTAGAGAACACTTCACAACTTCACAAACATTACTGCCAATATTTTGTTGAAGTGGGAGTTATCCATGGTTTGTACATAAGGAAACTGAGGCATGGTGGAGTTAGAATAGTTTTTTGAAAGGACCTCCCCAGTGCTAAACTGCATACAACCACACACAACTGTGGTGTGCAAATTGCTTACTAAGGTAAAATTTGTCCACTTGTCCACTTTCTGTGTTCTCAACTGAGCAAAGAATAGACTTCTCTACAGCTTTTCTTTCCTGTACTGGCCATGTGAATTGCTGATTACAGTCTAGAGAGATGGATGTCCTAAAAATGCATTAAGAGAAAGGACAGTAAATTATGTAAGTGTCATCCTCAGGACTCTCTTGTGTCACTGCCAAGCTGGGCAGGCTGGCCACTGGCTACAGCACCATTTGTTTGGAAGGCCATGGGTTGGATGGGGCTTTTAGGCCCATTTTAGGGAAGCTCAGTGTTAAAATCTAACACTGAGACTAGAATGAGGTAACACAGAGTTTCTTGGTACAGAATTTGAATTTTCTGTGTATCACTTCTCCGCTTCATCCTGTACAGTGATCTCCAATCCTTTCCATTACTTCAACAGAAGAAGCAACTAGCCTCAACAGCAAGGGTACCTATAATGACAAGTGATTTCATTTCCAGGGCCACCACAGCTTTATCTACATTTAAAGACATACTTATGTCATGCTTAAACTATGAAAAATAATGTTACTGAGATTATATTACATAAAAGTCAGTAAATTATGTTCTCATGAAGATTTAATGGGATTCCTTTCTGTGTTGTAATTAGAATTGCTGCATTTTAAATGTAGAAAACTTCTTTGCAATTATTTTGTAGCAAGAGCTCTTGAATGAACTTACATAGGCAATCTAAGAGTATTTTCTAACTTTCAAGAATTTAACATTGTTTTAAAAACCTATGCAAAATCTACATTAAAATATCAACCAGCCCATGAATATGCTTTTTCTGGTGTTTTATAAAGACAAAGGTAAAAAGTAAACTTGATAATGCGTAACTTCAACAACCCACAAATATATACAACATGGTTTGACCTCTGGGACTACTGCACAGCAGCACAGACTGTTTTCATGGTAATCTACTAGATGGTACCTACAGAGCTGTATTAACCAAAGGTGTGATGTAGAAGATGCATTCATTCACTGAATGAAAGAAGTAATAGTGAAGAAGAAGTCAGTCCAGGTCTTTTGCTCTTGTATTTTGCAGACCTAGGGAGCTTGGCTATTATGGGAGCAGTGTGCCCTACCTTTCCTCAGCAACACAAGTACTTTTCTTAGTTCCTGTATGTGGCCCAAAAGCTACCTACAAGGAGCAAAAGTTGAAAGGAATTTTATGCAACAGAGTTTCTGCTGCCCTAAAGTGTTCCTCCTGCAAAATATTAAAAGTTAATTTGCAAATAAGAGACACTTCTCAAGGAATTTTGCACTAGAATGCAATGGACTAACTGCTGCTAAAACTACCAGTTTTTTCTGTATGATAAAGCTTTTACGATATTCCTTCTTACAGAGTCTCAAATCTTCTTCATTAGGCAAAAAAATCCAACCTTACCCAACTGAGTGGGGAAGGTTTAATGTTATAGTGGTACGTATTGGTACTAGTGATGCTTCATGTGTCTCCTCACCAGTTATAAATGATTTCAGAGAGTTCAGAAAGCTGATGAAGTATGAAAATACACAAATGAACTTTTAGGAGACTGCTCCTGTCCCAGAAATGAACACACGAAGCAGGAGTTTTACGAATGAACTGCCAATTAGAGAGGTGTAAGAGGGAGAGGGGATTTTAGTTTGGTGGACTGTAGAGCCATTTTCTAACTGAAGAGTTATGTGGCTTGCACTGCCTCCAGCTCATTAAAGGGGAAATCAATTTTACAGGGGACAAGCTGACTAGACTAGTAATAATGGCATTAAACTTACAACAAAAGGGGAGATTAAAAAGGGGCAGCAAATAAACACTCATTTAGCACAGTCAAGTTGTCAAGAACAAAATTAATCAAGACACTGAATGACAGAAAGAAAATAAATTCTTTAATTGCCTATTCATGAATGGCAGGAGCTTGTGTGGTAAACAGGAAGAGTAAGAACTACTTGTACGATGAGAATGAATTTGACCTGTTCAATATTACTGGAACTTGAAGGAAGATTTCTGTGACAGGAATGTTAAACTCACTCGCTGTAAGCAATTTAGGAAAAACACAGTGGCAAGAGAAGAGGAGAAGAGGCAGTATGTGGCAAAAACTGATTTCAACCCACTGACAACTCTGTAGTAAATGCCTTTGGTGTTTACAGATCAATCTCTCTTGTCACAGACACTGTGACAAGGACAATTAGATGCAGGCAGCTACTTACCATGAAACTACCCTATGGAGCAGGATGATTAGTCCCTTAAACCCCTACTTATAACAGTTTAAACAGACATTTCCAGTAATAATACACCTTTGAAATTCTGAAAAATGATTGATAAAAATTCCTAAATCAAAAAGTTTTGTGTCTCTCCTTAGAGAATTTTGTGCAGGAGATCATCCAGACAGCTAAATCAAAATTGATTCTAGGACTAAAAGTTAGTGATTCCTTAAATGAAAGTGAGAACTTGATTACATTTGCTACATGCAAATAGAATGCAAGAAAACATCCACTACTTTAAAATGACCACCTTGAAACAGAACAAGTTTGTGCCTAATAAATAAGAGGAAGAATTTAAAAGGCAAAAAGTATGTAAACAATAAAAAAGATATTTAAAAGCACTTTCAGAGATTATTTAAGAATTGCTATGAAGATACAATTTATTCTATACCAGTCTAGCTGAAAATATGAAGATAACGTGAAATTTTAGGTATAAACAGGTTGGGCAGGGAGACAAGAGATAAAACATATAGATTAGATCATTTGAATTTAGGATACAAGTGGAAATAACAGATGGTTACTGAAGACAAAAGAATATAGGAGGAATTCTATGGCTATCTGAGTTTAGTATCCTAAAAGGAATATTAAATATATCTGGAGTAAAAGCAACCTTACAGTAGTATTTGTCCATTGTTAAATGGAAAGGATGCAGTTGTCAAAATAACACAAACTGAAATGCTGAATAAATATTTCAACTCTGGGACTGTGAAAAAGCCAGATGTAGTCATGTCATGAAGACAGAGATGAAATTTTACACTTAAAAGAACAAAGACAGTGCATTCCAACTAGAAGCTATTTCAGCTGTGTATTTTCTTTTAAAATGCATGTAAGTATGTTAGAAAAAAAAGAGCCTAATAAGCTTTGTTAGGCTATTTATTATTGTCTGTAATAACTCTTAGTTTGCTGAGATAGATGCTGAGCATTGGGTGGTAGTAAAAGTTATGTCTGTATTTTGCTTTCAAATGGTGGATATCATCTACTTGGATTTCTCCAAGGCTCTTCATACAGTTTCCCACAGCTTCCTCCTCAAAGAAACTTATGCGTGACAGTCTAGACAAGAGGCCTGTGTGGTGAGTGGAGAACTGGCTGACCAGCAGCACCCAGAGAGTGGGGGTAAATAGCTCCTTTCCAAACTGGCAACCTGTCACAAGTGGGGTCTCCCAGGGAGAGATCAATACTGGGCCTGAAGCTGTTTAACATCCTCATAATTGATCTGGATGATGGGATCAGGTGCAGCCTGATGAAGTTTGCCAAGGATACCAAACTGAGAGGGGAAACAAGCATTCTGTAAAGAGCCATCCTGCAGGAAGATATGGGTGGGCTGGAAGAGTGACCAAACAAGAACCTTATGAAGTTCAACAGGGAGAAGTGTAAGGTTTTGCACCTTGGAAAACATAATCCAGGAGTCTGGCACAGACTGGAATCTGCCCAGCCAAGGAACAGCTCTATGGAAAGAGGCCAGGGGTCCTGGTGGACAAGCAGCTCAATGTAAATGAATGATGTGCTGCTGTGGCAAAGCAAGCCAACAGGATGCTGGATGGCATCAACAAGGGTATCACCAGCAGAGATAAAGTCATTATTCCACTCTGCTCAGCACTTGTCAGGCCACACCTGGAATAGATGTGGACAGGCTGGGGAAGATCCAGAGAGTGGCTCCAAAGATGATGAAAGGACTGGGAAGCCTGGCATATGAGGAAAGGTTGAGAGAACAGGGTTTGCTCAGTCTCAGGAAAAGAAGGCTTAGGGTAGACCCTATCACCATCTTCCTGTATTTAAAGGGTGACTACAGCAAAGATGGAGATGCCGCTTTTTACAAGGAGTCACGCGGAAAAGAAGTGGAGTGATGGATATGAGTTACTACATCGTAGATTCCAGCTGGACAGAATAGGAATATTTTTCACAATGAGAACAGTCAGCCACTGGAATAGTCTTTCCCAGAAGTGGTGGATTCCCCTAAACTGGACATTTTTAGGATTCGACTGGACAGGGCGATGAGCTGTGATCTTTGAGGTCGCTTCCAGCCTGGTATTATTCTATGAATTCTATGATAAATGGGGTAGTCTAGGTAAATATATGCCTGTCCATATGACATCAATCTTGGGAAAGGTAATGGAACATCAGATGAGAAATTTATTAATAAAGAATAGACAGTAGCATTTTTAATGTCATGCAGCATGGTTTATGGACAAAAGAATTTGTCAAATTGCTGAGATACCCATTTTATATGGGTACAGATGTTTGAGGTTAAAGTTGCTAGATTTCAGGAGAGAATTTGATTTGGTTCTACAAATTATTGCAATTAAGAAATTACCAAAATGAAAAATCAGAATGCCAAACATTAAATTTATTAAAAAATATCTCAAAGACAAGGCTAGTTGTAAATTTAAACTGGGAACCATTAAGAGCATGTGTATTTTATTTGTATTTTCCCAGGTTATGTTCCAGGGTCTATGCTAGCTGATACATTTTGACAATAATTGAGAAAAAAATTAAAACAAAACTGATCAATTGTGCATATGAAAAATGCTGAAAAACTGTAAAATAGTAAATGGAAAGATGACTCAAGCAAATCCCTTCTAAACTACTTGGAAAACTTGACAAGGATATTTTTATCTGGAATTGAACAAGGCAAGTTCCACTGAAGGCATATGAAAGCAGTTTCTGGCATGAGACTAGGTTTGCAGTCAGATGACTTTGGAATATCTATAAAGCAATGGCTAAAAGTGTTGGTTTTGGTTTGGGGTTTTTTTTGTATGAAAAGGAAGCTGTTGGAGGTAGATTGTATTTAAGACATAAAAAAAGCTGAAATTCCAGTTTAAAAGCAAGCTACATATAGATCCTTGATCTTCTGCTTCACATGAAGTCCAGTATAGTTCTTTGGGGAGGGAGAGGAAGAGAGGAAGAGAGAAAAATGCTGCATCTACAACTAAATGGTCAATTATTTTTAAATCTTGGCCCACCGTCACCCAAACTAGGCACAATTTATAACACACACTGGCTTTCCGTTGAATTTTTTTGCATATAAGTGTCCTCCTTATGGAAATTCAACAAAAGTCAGGGAGGAGAAGGATGCAGGGGAATGGAGACAGATGGGAAGGGGAGACTGAGTGCTTTGCAGGTGTGCAACAACCCAACTTTTTCAGCACAGCCAATGATACAGTGGTCAAGACCTTCATCTGTATTGAAGAGAATTTGTCCCAAATTTAGTTCAAGTTTGCCTACCTGGATTACTTATTTATTCACTGCATAACTTATTACAAATATTTAAATCTCAGATTTCCATTCTTCCAGTGATTCTCTGTCCATACTTCTTTGTTGCTATTTATGGATGCAATTTGATTGCCTCAAGAAAGAGAGTTGCATAAGGAAGAACTGACCCAGAGAAATGAAATGCATAATATTACACTGCATGGTTGATTAACAAAAAGTAAGTTTACCATCTGGGGTTTTGCAGTTCTCTAGCATGCGTAAAGTTGGAAGTCCAGCATGTCAAAATACTCCTTCTATCATCAAGTTAACTTGATTCTTCACTGAAGGTGTATATATACTCCTTTAATTCTTCCAAAAGACATGTTTCCTTAACAGAATTATGTTACAGTGCACAAGAAATGCAGCTGGTTTTGGACCCACCTCAGTGTTTAACATTATGAATCCTTTTATTATTCCCATTAACCATCCATTAGTGATGCACTAGATCATGCTGAATTACAGATAACTCAGACAACTGTTTTCTAGAGTATGTGTCTCCCACAAAAAAAATCTCTGTATTGTCTCTCTTTGTCCTTCTCATCTGCTTCCCCTTCTCTGTGGTTGAAAGCTCTTTGTGCCTGCTGATCTCAGATATAGATAGCCACCACCTTGCAAACATACAGGACTGAGAAGGACGTGCTGGGCCTGTCTGTCCAGTTCTCTACTTTAGAAAACAAGACATTACATCATGTGCTTATAATATTGTAATAGTATCACAATTAAAATTAAAATACTTCTGCTTTCTTTGTTTGGTCCCTATAATTGTTATTGAAAATCTCTCTTAAAATGCCATGTGTTAATTTTCTCTATTTGTCAGGCTAAATGTATTCATGATTAGTTTATATCCATCTGCTTTTCTGCTGATGCCATCTCCTCAGTTAAATAATGTGACTTTTATCTTATAATAGTTTTATGGACAGTAAGATGTCCTTTCTTCTCTTTCAGTTCAGTAGGAACAGCAATCTAAACCAATGTAGTTCTATTCATCACGTCCCTTAAAACAAAATCTCCACCTATTTTAATGTATTTTTAGGACTTCTGTGCCCCTACACCACATTAAATGCACCTTTCTTTGAGGCAGATGGCCAGAACTGAACATTGTTTTTCAAAGAAGGTCCCATAAGTGCACAGGATCATGGCCTTAGAGCTCTCTGATCTCTATTCCACTTATATAATCCAGAACTAATTTAACTTTTAAAACAAATACATCAAAGCAGTGGCTCAAATTTATACTATTTTGCTTGTATACAAAATCTTATCTCATTTACTTCTACTTCTGATTTATGGCAGCCTTCCTGTTATTATTATTCCTTAAAATCTGTTCACACTTCATTCTATTAAAATCAATCTAATTTCTATTGTTCCTGTTCTCAAGACATTGCAATTTTTCGTTACATAAAATCCCAGTCCTCTTCTGTACTGAAAATGCCTCCCGACTTTGAGTTATCATTAAATTTTGTTAGAACACTGTAACTTTGTGTGGCACCCACTCTTCCACAATTAAAGTGTTCTACTTTTTTTACAGCTAGTATTGCTGTGTGCTGAACTACAGCAGTCATGCCTTTCTGTAAGGAAAAGCACACCAATCAGAAAATAACCCTGCTCTTAATGGCTCATATCTGTGTGAAACTCCAAGTTTCAGTGCATGATCACAACTTAACCTTGCACTAGCATATTACTGTAAATGTAAAACACACAAAGTTGTCGTTTCACTTCAGTTTCAGCACAAAAAATAGGTTTACAATGCTATAAAACTCAAACATTTGATTGTTTTCATCCTACTGATGCATTGAAGCAAAAAATAACCTTTTCAATATCTTTTATCACTAAAGAATGCTGGCTGCTCTAGGGAATTAACCCACCTAATGCATTCAGAATCGTTTCTTGTAAATTCTGTGTCAGAAAGTTTGCTTATATTTTGGAAAATGCAAGTAAAGAAAATATGCAGGAGAAGGGGATAATATTTCCACTTGGTTGCCACATCTAAGTTGCCTCTTTCTTTTCTCATTAGCTCAAATCTCTCCCTCTTGAGGGTTAATACTCATTATTAAATTTGTTGTGAATTTCCAAATGCATGTGACATTTGGTTTGAGTTTGTTCTTTCTGCTGATAAAGAAAGCACATACCCTTGAAGTTAAGGATGAATAAGATTTTAAGTCCTTGTGCTAAAGAACAAAACCTAAACAAAGCGCTAGTTGTGGTGCAGCTTGACAGTATGATACCGGGATCTAATTCTTATTCATCATAAGACAAAACAACTTTCAGTTATTCTTGTCTTTGACTCTACCTCTTGGACTTCCTTATAAAAGATGAAACACATCTTCCTCTTTATACCCAACTATACAATAGGTGTCCTAGTTTAAAAGAGAACAGACAATGAACCAAGAGAACTGGGAGGTTGACAGCAGGCAAGTCCATGCCCCTGAAGGCAAAACACACTGCTTTTTTATTAAAGTGTGTCATGGACATGCTAAAAGGTATTTACAGCCCTTGGTCACAGCGTTTTAAAAACACCTGCTGTGTCAAAATGTTTCTGAAGAGAGACGGACTACACTAAGATGTGGAAAATCGATCTTCTGTTCCTCTTTCGTTTCTCTATTCCTGTCAGTCATACATTTCGGAAAGCAACCATGCTTGTGATAGCAGAATACATGTAGCATTGCAGTCTTTGTGGGCGTATGTTGTAACTGAGAGTCAGTGGCGTCGGACTTCATATGCACATATTTAAACATCTGACTCATGTAGTACAATTTTTGGCTGGTTTTGCCACACTCCAAGATTGTCCTAGTATAACCAAGTAAAAAAATTTTTTGAGAAAGTGTTCATTTTCTGAAAAGGATCTATCCAAGACTTCAACCCAGGAAACTGTGAGGACACTGTACCACAGAGACTAAATGTGTCCCAGGCTCAAACTATCACACTTGTGATATACCACAGGAAACATTTGAACTAGCAGCATTGCTTATGAAGACATTATTGTCTTCAGTACTACTAGGAATCCCATGAGATTTTTTCCCCTAAAAGTACTGAAGGATAGTTTTTGAAAGATTATCTATATTTTAACATTGTGACTTTTGCTTTCTTTCTTTTCTTAACTTCTTATGTGTTCTAACATTTTGTATACCTTTTAACTGTTGGTAGATATCCACAGTATGGAACAGCTGACCATATCTGGGGGCAAGAGGACAGATTCTATGTTGGGCCAAGGTGAGTACAAATACTTTTAACCGTTAAAAATTCAGGGATTTTTTTTCATGTGGGTGGCAGGACTTTTTTGGCTGACTGATGAACTATGAAGGGAACACTTCATGGCTGATATACAGCTTCCAAGTTACCCATACATGTCCAGTAGTTATACAAACAACTACAAAGAATTTTTCCACAAAGATGCACAGCATCAGCTGTGTGAAGTGGGGTACACTGGCCGTATTTGATATAATGCTTTGGTGAATATTGGGTTGCTGCCAACAAAGAGGATCACCATGGGAAACAAAGAACAAACCTTTCTGGAATACAGCTACTTATTTTGAAACAGTGTATCAAAAAGCTGATTATTTCTTTCTTGCATGAGAACTACTCCAAAAGCACCTTTTGCCATACAACATGAGCATCAATGTTTTATTTCCCAATTTCCAAAGACCAGAAGTGCTTTTTACTGATACAAATGTGAATAGAATATTTTGGTGTGCCTTGACATGCTGTACTAACCCACAAATAAATAAGCAGTCGCAACAAATTTTCTCCTGCGTCATATCAACATTGGATGTGGCACAAATATAGCAATATGCCTGAAGTAACTTCATGCTTAAAGAGAATATATGTTGCATATAAAAAGTGTAATCTCATTTATATTTTAGTGGGAAACAATATACACACAGGTAAAATAAATAACTAAAAAGCAGAGATGAACAAATTCAAAGAGAGAACAGAAATAGAAATAGAACTATATATTTTTCACTACCAAAATTTTAATCCATAACATATTTAGCAGTTTAGCTATTCCACTATTTCTTGAATAAACTTGCCATCAGATAGCTTGAACATTATGGAGCTGCCTAAACTTAGTTGCCCAGTGTCCTCCTAGGCTATCCAACTTCACTTTCATCTGCCCTTCAAGAAGCACATGAGTCTCCTGTAGGTTCTGTGCCACATCTTACTGCTCCAGACTGACATTCCAAACACTCTACTGTGTACACAGTGACCCTAAGTATCCACATTAGCCAACAAAATCCCCTTCTGCACCTCTGTCCCACAATAGGACATCTAAACTTAGGAACTCATGAACTCAACATGAACTGCACGTGCTTTGGAACATTTGGGATTTCTTAGGATACCAGAGACACAGTACTGGCTGACATAATGTGGGACTTGAGGGAGATCTGTGCCCTCCTGGAGCAACTCCACAGTGCTCTCTGGGGCACTTCAGGATCTGAAATAGGACTCAACACTTATTTGTTGACAATCAAATCAAACCCACTCATTTCTCTGGGCTTCTCCAATGTATCTAAGTGGTTTTCATCAGGACTGTACTTTGCATTTATTTATAAACAACAGCAAATATGTAAAGTTTGTAATAGTAAAGAGAGAACATCACATTAGTTCACCCATAGTTTGACCCTTTCTAATTTATGTTATTTGCAGAGGATTTAGCTGATTTTGTCATTTTCTGGTGTGCTACAGACCATACAAACAAAGCATTTAAAGTTCAAATGTAGAAATTTGGCCACAGCCACAAATAACAAAATGACTAGTCTTAGCAATGAAATGCTAATTGGTGTCTGAGAGATTCAGTTAACAATGAAAGAGCATACAATGCTTAATCCTCGCCAAATTAGAAATTTTTAGCAGATATGTTTATCAAAAGAATATTTAGCAGGTATTATTATCAAGAGTATATGGGGCCTTTTCATGTGTAATATGTAACCAAAGATTCACCAACAGCCTCGCCTTCAGGGAGGGATCTGTGAACACAGAGCTGCCATACCTAGTTGTTGTTATGGGTTTCTTTTTCTCTGAGGCAAAGACCTAACAGCTGTATTTGGTAAAAACATAATCCTTCTTCTTCAGCTTTAGTTCTCTGTATAGTTTATTAATTTTTAAAATGCCCATCCTAGAAATGTTTATCTTTACACACTATTATGAGGAGTAGCCTGATAAAAATGGTCATCTTGCAATTTATACTTGATCTTCCATACTGATTCAATATAAAAAGCAAAACATGGAGATTAAAATGTCAAACTGACCTGAGGTATAGACTCTTTCCTGTGAGCTGAAATTACTCAGAAAAAAAAGGAGTGGCTAGTCCCAAGTTTCTCAAGTTTGTAGGGAGAAGAAGGTGGGATGCAAGGAAGTGGAAGAACATGCAACCTCTGAATTTCATGAACTCTGCCTTAAAACAGATTCAACTTTCACAGGAAACACTTGACGCAGAGGGGAGCAAGAAGCAACTATTTCAATTAGGTTAGTAAATGAAAATGAAAAGTGAAAATACTATAACATTCCTGCTGTTGCTCATCTGAGACCTTATACCAACTGCTGACCTCAAACACCTAATTCAAGTAATCTAAAGTTTAAAAGAAGGTCCCTATGCTCAGAAGAGTTGCCACAGGCATCTTGGACATGGTTTTTGTGGGTGTACACAACTGCACTCTTGTTTCCAGTCTATAGGCTCATATTTTGCACGAGACGAAACTCACCACACATCCAACATAAAGTCTCCCTGACAGTCTGCAGTAAGGGCAGACACACCTCAGTCTCAACACCTAGCGACAGTGGTGCTTGGAACCTGGCACTGCACACCTGGATCAGCAGTCCTGAACGTGGAGCCCCTACATAGCTGGGGCTGGACCCCTGGGGAAAGGTAATATGCTACAGAGCTGAGCAATCTTGTGGGTTTAATGTGTGCTTCTACATGGGTGGCAGAGGTCCACGACTCCCCACTGACTCCCTGTTGTCTCTGCAGAATAATTACTCCCCAATACCAAGTGCAGGGCTATCCTAGAGGCAAAGAGCAGAAAACACTAAGTGTCAGGTTTCATCCGTCATCCTGTGTTCACTGAATCCTTAAAGCTGAGCCTGCTCTGAACACGGCTGCATTGCAGAAAGTTAATCAGTCACCAGTCACAAAGCAGCTTGAAAACTTGTGAAATGAGCTGATTGTGTGGCTGCTTCAGCCCAAACATCCTGACCATCCCTCTACATAATAACCATGCTGGGAACCATTTTCCATCACACATATTTAAGCTGATACATTGCTGTCAACTGATGCTACAAGCAAATAATTTTGCTGCATTATGAATGGCTTTTCATTTTGCAAGCATGAGGGCAAGATTTGGAGTTGGCCGTATGAAAAATGGTTTAAATCTGATGGATAAACAGATGTTTCAGATAATTGGCAATTAAATTATTCATAATGTTGACATGTTGTCATCAGATTTCAAAATTAAGAGGAGTCCTTTTTCCTACTCAACCAATATTAACCACTCTGGCAACTCTTCTTTTGGAACATTTAATACAAAAGGATGTGCTCTTCCACTCTTCACACAAGAAAAAAAAATTAGTAAAGAAATTCTTAACGCCCCAGGTGACCAACATTATAAGTCATGCAAAAATATGCTTCCCCTCACTACATCTGTACTGCTCACCACACTGGTTTTCAAGTGGATTCAACATGCTGTAAAAAGGGCAGGAAAGTTAGCAAACTTTTACTCAGTACCTGTTTACTACCAGTGAAAACACAGAGTATCTCAAAGTTACATTTTGCGGCCTATATTTTGTGAATAAATCAGAAAACTGTGAAACCCAAAGATGCTTACATTGCCTGGATAACAGCTCATTAAGATTCTTTTCCACCTCAGTGGCAGAGCCATGACACTTGCACCAGAGTTCTATCAGATCCTCCAGACTGATATCATTTCAATCAGAACGTGAATTTCATGACTGCAGAAGGTCGTCAAGCCAAATACTGTGTCTGATTTTTAAAAGGGTTGGATAATTTTTATGACCATTAATAACACTTGCAGTTATGCATGTTAAGACAAAGTAATCAAATGTCACGCTTTGGAGTGTAGGCTGATTGCCACATAGGTCAGGAAGAATATTTTCAACAACGTACACCACTGCATAAAACATACTTGCAAATAATGTTCAAGTGAAAACCTTAATATTGAAAATTTCAGCTTCTTTATTAAATCCTGTTTATATTTGGGTACTACATAAAACAAAGGAGGTGTGTAGGACCAAGCAGCTTCAAAAAAGCACTCAAGGAAATCCAGTATCTCTAAAAAAATCAGATGTGAATCTACTTCACAGTGTTTTCAGGTGTCATGCAAGTTTCAAAGACTAAATTTCTAGCCCTTTTTGGATGTGCTTCATAGCATAGAGTCACAGAAAATTAAGGTTGAATGGGATTTGGGGAGTTCATCGGGTTGATCTCTGTTATCCAAGGTTGAATCAATTAAGTTTGTATCAAACAGAAATGTATCTAATCTCTCTTTCCACTTTCAAGAATGGACATTCTACAGAAATTTTTTTTTTCCAGAATTAGAATTTCTGTGTTATTCTTAACACATAACTCGAATCAGAAAAATTAGATTATAAATACAACATAGATGTAATTCTATGTGAGAACAGAATGCTGTTAATGTGTCCACTTTTTGGATTTAGCTGCAAAGTTTTTACAATTTCTGAAAGTGACCAAGGACCTTATCATACCTGAGGGTAGCACACACTACCTGAAACTAGTAGTTTGTGACTGAAGGAGTTCATTCTCAGAAGCTCTATTTGCTAAGGTACATCTGCAGATATTATCATAATAATGATAACTTATTTTATTTATACAATCTTCACACTCTCCATTTCTCAACCTTTTCAAAGTCACCTCCCCAAACCTACAAACTTTATCTTTGAAATCTACAAATCCACCCCAAAAAAGGCGCGTTTTTATGGTACATAACACAAGAACCATAAAAAATATCTTTTCTCTTTTTTTTTTTAATTAATAAAAACAACGTGTAAATGATTCAGCATTAAAATAACTGGTATGGAAATTAGATTTCCACACCAAGGAAGTCTGGGAGCTTTTGCAGAGAAGAATAAAGGAGACATGTTTTGTGCCTGATGATAAAAACTTTTACAGTTTAATCTGCCAACAAGTTTAAAAGACCTTCAGAAATGAAGGTAGGTAGAAAGGGTTTGGTCTAGCTCTCAACAGAAGAAATATGCCTACCTTTCTAAGAGTCCTGCATCTGACAGTGACTTAGACTATGATAGGTTGTCTATAAAAAAATATGACTCCTTGATATATGCTATTGCTTACCTTTTAGATTTAGTCCACAGATTCATGAAGGTCACTTTAACCATGTCATTGCAAATTAATATAATTTTATTATAATGTCAAAACCACAGGAAATTACTTTCGTTATTTCCAACCGGTTTTCCCTTAAATTGTGTGGAAAGGAAATCTAATTTTTGAAAATTTTAAACTTGTTGGTTAATTACGTTGGTCTACATACCTTGCAAGGATTTTAAACTAGATGTCACACATGTTTTATTTTTATAAACATAAAAAATAGTTGTTTTAAAACATTAATTTTATTTAGACATTATTGTAGAGGTAGATGAATTGAATGAAAACCCAGGTAAAACTCTTGGCCAGATTTTTTAAATTATTATTTGCTATATATTTACTAAGTTATTTATTTGGTCTCTTTGCATCATCAAAAATGGGAAAATAAGTTTTGGAAATTTGTTTTTTAAAGAATTTAAAACTTACAACAATATATTTATTAAACTGTAAAATACAGATTGTTGTTTTGAGTAACAGACAGACAAGCCACTCAAACATCAATAATTCTAATGTGCAATGACTGTAGCCTCCAATTCTTTGTTTTACCCAGTTCTGCTCTTTAGAATTAATATTCCCTGATTTATGCAAGAGACATGGGGTAGGGGCTGTAATCCTGCTCTAAACCTGCCTGACAAAAACTTCAGTAAATATTGAAATGCCTGTCAAAACAGCCTAACAGCACAATATGGGGATTACAGAATGATGTAGTCCTACAAGTAGAAGAAGAAGTCACAGCAAAATTATGGCTGAGGTTTTAGCGTGGGTCTAGCAATGTGTAGACATGCTCACATGGGTCTGGATTCCAGAGCATCCAGCTTCTGCCCACTTGATGCAGCAAAAAAGTATCTCTGCTGCCTACTCTTTTTAACAAAATAATCCAGATTTTGAATACACAGAACCAGGTTCTTCATTGTTCTTTGAGAACAAGAGGCAGGCAAACAGTTTATGCTCAGTCATTTCAAAGTTTAAAGAATGCTCTTTTATGTTTTCTTCTGAATTGAGGATGCTAATTTAAATAAAAACATTGAAACCTGCCTGGAAAGTATCTTAATCCTTAGCATTTGGTTGCCTTTATTTTATCCCTTTGTAGGTCTAGACAAGTTTATTTGTGAATTACTTCATTTGAAAGTATCTGTGACGTTCAGTATATATATAATGGAACATATAGACTGTGAAATGTTTCTGGCTATCAAGCTGAGGACATTAAAAAATACTTTTTGTGTATAAAGTGTTGTCAGTTAGCTGGGGTATTAGAAGACCAGACAGCCAAATTAGAGCAACTTGATTGGTTGACTTTCTTGAGAAGATTGGTGGGAATGACAGAGTAATAGAGGTCATGCGTTAGTATCAGATGCAAAGGGAGTCACAACTCAGGAAAGGTGTACAAGGTGAATTCACAGTAAAAAGTTCACTTTTGAGGCACAGCATGAAAAAAATGGAAGTAAGAAGAAAAGGCACTAAATAAATGTCTGGAAAAGAAGCAAAGGTAAGGTGAGTACTTAGAACTGAGTGAGTGGAATAATAGCCTCTGAGAACTGAGTCACCCAATATCAGTAAGCCTGAGAAGGCTGAAGGGAGAGGAGGGAGATTGTGACTTAACATGCAAAGAAGATGTTGAACATAAAAATAGAGACATATTCATAATAGAAAGATCAATGAAGCTCTTCATAGATAGCCATTTCTGTCAGATAAGCTAAAATAAAGGAGAAAAATCAGTCTACAAAAGCTGAAAATATTACTAAAAGTTTTATAACAGGTTAGAAAATTGGGAATTATCTGATATGTCTATTCTGCTTGTTCTGCTGGTGATATAAGGTAAAAAAGTACCACGACCAAGACAGATTAGAAATGTTACCTAGAAATAGAAATATTGCTGTAGCTTTCACTTGGCAGAACGTGGCCAAAGAATACCTTAATGTTTGCAACTGTGTTTAGGGCATTGAAATGTCGTGGTGGCTGGACTCCAGATGTCATTTGTCATTCACTGTAGTTGCTAGGGTGCAGAGAGGGATTTAGAAGAGCACGCAGATGAAAGGAGTAAGACCAGGACCTCAAAGAAAATAGTTTGGCAGCATGTCATCAAGCTGACACTGTGAGGCTCCAGAGTCCATGGGTGGGATCCATCTCACATGGTCAAATGTTGTCGATGTCAGGTATTTCCAGAGGATGAATCTTCCACGTCCTGCAGGATTGTGGTCAGCAGCTCTCTGGAAGTGGGTATCTCTCTGCATTGACCAAAAAGGGAGCTTCGGGTGCCTGGATCACTTTTTTCTGTCTAACTTTTAGTTATTCCCAAGTCAGATGAGTTCCATGCAGGCCTTTGGCACAAGTGTACAACTTGGTAAAGACACTCAGTTCAAGACAGAATTATTCAGTTTTTATAGTGGCTGAAAGGCTATGTTTTATCTCCTGTCAGAACTCACAGCATGCAGCAAGACAAATGCTTGCTGGTGGTTAAAAACATATGGAAAAAGTAAAATTCTACCTGAGATTGGAGAATGGATATTAGATTCAAGATAATAAAAGTGCCTGATAAAAAATTAAAATATTCTTGGAGCGACAATACTATGCAGTGCATAGGAAAATTAAGTTATATAGTGATTATATGTAGCATGAAAGGAAAAACTGCAATTTTATCTGACAACTGAGGCAGGTTAAGCATAATTTATAGCCAAATAGGGAGTCAAATGACTTTCGACAAAGAACCTTTAGTGAGGTTAGAAAAAGTAGATCATGGCAAGCTTTTAGAGATAAGAGACACCTCTGAACAAGGCAGAAACATTGATCACGAGGCATTTTAATTACACTAATATTGATTAGGATAACATGAATGCAAATATAAAGAAGAACACATTCTTAATTGTTACATATTCTTAGTGCAGATGTTTTGTTTCCAGTAATTCCTTGAACAGCTTTTATAGTCCAAGGCTATTTCATGTCTAATACTAAGAAATTAGCTAAATATAAGAAATCACATTTAAGACACAGAGCATCCTGGATCTACTTATCAGCTTATCATTGAGTTTGAAATACTCATGAGAGAATGCTGTGTACTAGAAGTGTTTTGACTTTGAGAAAGAGGACAGTGAAAGAAAGCTGGATGCTCTGAGGAATGTTGATTGGAATTCTATAATGTATGAGAAATCTCCTGAAGAAGGGGAGGAAATATAATATTTAAGAAACAACTGATGAGAAGGTAATTGAAATTCATCTCAAGCAAATAGCTGTTCTGCTGAATAGAGAGTAGGATGACAAGCAAATTAAATGAAAATACAACAGAATAATAAGTTTAACTCAAAACTGAAAATTGGAGTATGTTTCTTCTCAAACCTTCCAGTTCAATTACATGCCTAAAAGTGACTGCATTTTTCTACCATCTGTAGAGAAAGCCTAAGATAAACAGAACTAGGATATAAGAATACATTGCCAACAATTAAAAGCAGATTAAATCAATCACACCCCTTGTATATCAGTTAATTTAGAAAATGTCATCAGTGAATTGTCTAATATTCCAATCTTGTTTATGCTACCGTTAAAATTCTTGATCTTCAAAAAAAAGCAAATCAAGCAAATAATTCAGCCATGAAATCGTACAAGCTTTACAATTTATGTTGGTTCTCTGCTCTTCTCAGACCATGCAGCAGTTCATCATAAGTGACCTCCCTACTGTCTAGGTCAGAAACAAAAGCCCCTGGCTGAATAGGAGTTTCTGTGTATGAGCACATCCTGGAAAACAGCATCTAACAGATATTCTGCATGGAAATCTTCTTTTCAAGTTCAGAAAGCTGAGAAATATTCACCTGTATTCTAATACTTCGAGGACCCAGCCAAATGCTGGTTCAAGGTCAATCTTAGTGACTTTGTCTTAACTCATTTGACAGGTCATAGGTCAGAAAAGTTATATTCAACAATGATATCCAAAAATGACTCATTGTGCTTCTGTTTGAAAAAAAATTGACATCCTGAAGACCAGATTTACTAGCAAGTCATAAGAGATTAAGTCTTTTCAACTTTAAAAAACTGGGGGTTTTTTGTCAGGGAGCAGAGCTCTCCAGCATGTTAATGCTTTCTTGGTTTTGCAGAAGGAGTTGCTGGAAGGAGTTTCAAAGGATTAATGCTGTTCCCAGGACAGAGCCCAAGTGCGTGTATTATACTCAAATGCTTACTTTAAATAAAATGATTGCTGTGCTTTTACCCATCAGTATTAGCAGGACTCCTTGTTTTAAAGACATCACAGATCCCATAAAATCTGTGCTCTCTCTGGACTCATGTAAGCTCCAGCTCTGGCTGTAATTGCACTTTATGCTAGAGAGCCCTTACATCTGAGGAAGCCTGTTGCTGCTTAATTCAACTGACATGGATCATTCTAGAAAAAAATTCTAAGGAATAGAATAGTTGAAGACATTTTTTCTTCTTACTGCAACTCTAACCACTGAGATTTCAATTATATGAGCCCTTGCTTCATAATTAAAACATAGTCTCAATCAGTTGGTATACATACATCTTGGTCAACCTCACAGCTGGGTGTGGATCTCTGTGGAAATGAAATTTCTGCCAGTAAAGACGAATCTTTAAAATTTTCGATCTGTAATAGTGTCAGATCAGGTGTGAGACTCAGGTTTTTAGGAGAGGTAACATCAGCTGAGCACAGCTTTACATTCCCCCTGTTTTCACTTCAAAATGGTGGAAGAGTCGTCAGCAATTTGGCATTATTTGGCCCTGATGGCTTCTCCTTTTGCAAATCTGATGCAAAACGTTAAGTCATAAAGTTAACTTCATTATTTTGGTAGCCTTCTTTACAGATGATCTTGTTCAGAATAATAACCTTCCCCCGATTTGGAAACATGTGGGTGGTTTTTTGCTATTATATTTTAAAACTAATATTTCTCTGCTTTGTTCATAATTTTTAACCTTCTTCTATCATATTTACCTTTTCACAACCACATCTCCTTCATAGCTCTGAGGCACCCTTATAATATTAAATCCACTAAGTTACCATTTCCTGGTAGTAAATTTACACCTTATAGTATCTACAGGAATGACTTTACATGAGATACAATTAGATTTCATCACACTTTATAGTTCTATACTCTAAGACAAATAGTTATTCCTGTGTTAATAGACCAGTCTTGTGAATTACAGTGCCTTCCAGCTTGTATCTTCACATTCCTCTCCACAATTTTCAAGTAAAAAATTAACATTTATATCAGTTCTCAAATCCCTTTGAGAATCTCTATTGACAATTTCCTTTCAAACCAGGAGTTTCACTTCCTAACATAATCCCTTGTTGTTTAACTTTTGGCCAATTTGTTAATTTTCACATAATTACAGCTGTCTTCTCCCTATGAATTAATAGTTTCCCATGTGGCATATCTGCTTCTTTTAGAAGATCAAAGAGATTCTTTTGGTTTTTACCCCTACTGGGAACATATACTATCTTATCTAAAAGTGTTTTAAGTTTGCTTGGCATTCTTATTTTCTCAATTTTTATATCCTTCACAACATATTTTGGCATATTGTGGAGAAGAGAACCATTCCTCTCTGAATAGATTCACTACCTGAATCTTTATTGTCTAATTTTATGTGCTAGTTTTCACAGTTAATCTGTTACTAAGATCATCCAATCGATTGTAGTAATTTATTTGAATTAAATGTTGCTATTCTTATTTCTATACCTGATTTTCACAGGCCATCCGAGGTCGACCCTAGAGATTTATCTTGTGTTAGTATTCAGGCAAAGTAAGTCACAGGTGGTTTTAATGTTAGCTAGATGGTGTCCACCCAGTAGAATGTTGCATTTCTTGCCCCACACCCCCTTCATTTTAAACACCTAGTCAATGTTTCTTTTCATTTCCTTCATGAGCACTAAATGAACTTGAGTTTTGGCATACCTCACTTTTCAGGATTTGTAAACTGTAGCTTTCTTTACTGATTATATTCTTTTTTCATTCTTTTTTAATTCTTAGCTAATCACCTAAGTCCAATCTGTAGTGCTAGTTTACCTGCTTATGTCTGGTAATCATCCCCAAAATCTATAATAATAGAATAGATGAAAAGCCATTACAATTTCAAATCATTTTTGGACTATTGGTATTTATAAAAAAGGCAAGCTTTTTCTAACTTCAGTTGTGCTTTAAGTCTAGCTGACTTCACTAACCATTTTCCTCAATTCACCAAGGTTGGTTCTTTGGAAGTGAAATGGCCCAGTTTGGCTTTTTGTTCATTTGATGTGAACTGAGTCTTCTCGAGGTCCAAATTTATTTTCTATATCTAAAGGTGTTTACAATCGAAACTCAACTTTATGTGATTATGTGAATTTTGAATCTGAACACAGCCATCCATTTTTTAATTCTAACAACTTCTCAATAGAATTTGTTTTGAAATTCATCCAGGTCACATTTTGATACTTTAGCAGTTTATGTTTTCTCAGCTCTTTCCACTTTCCTGTCTTTGCACATCATCAGTACTCAATAGTATTACATGACTCTCCTCCTTACTTCTGGTTTTCTTCCCTTAAAACACGTACCTCAATTTTATTTGGGATAGTTATTGCACTGTATTTCTAACAGCTTTTATTGCTTATTATCTACCCAGCATGCCAGTAATGTCTTTGTTTTTTTGCCTTAGCTCTTTGCATTATACTTCAAATGTTTGCATTGTTTCTTGTTTCTACCTGCACTTTAATGCCTTTGGAGAAAAAAAAAATTTTTTTGTGAGTAAATACCTTGAAGCTGCTAATGGAGAAGTAACATTTGAGGAAATCTTGGAGCTGTCCAGGCACCAGAAATGTTCCCAAATTCTAATTGGAAAAAGATTAATGTGGAGCTGTGCCATCCTCCTGCAATACCACATCATTTTGGAACACTTTGCTCCTGCAAGTAATTTTCTTCTGAAAAAAAAAATCACATTAAACAGTAGGTGTCCAAACTAATGGCAATATTTCAGTTCAGACTTTGTGTTAGGTTTTGCATCATGTTCCATCACACAGCACACGTAGTAAGATTCATCATATTCCATCAACCAGTTTTGCTAAATGTCAGGTTTTTAATAAAGGGAAAGGGCAAAAAGTTTTAAAGGGTTTGCATTGCCTTGTTAATCAGCACTTGAAAAACTTTTGAAGAACTCAGTGACTCATTAATTTAAGAGCGAGTTTCTGGAAGCTATAACATACCCGAAATCCAAATTTTCTTCTAACGATCAGGGGATTTCAGCTGCTAGATTTCAAATGTTAAAATGTATACTTATATGTGGTTCAAATCTGGTTTGCCTAGAAAATATATGCAGGCAGCAAAGTAATTTGTCAATACTGACTAGAAGAAGGTATCACAAGAACAGACTCTGAGAAGTGTCAGTGTCTCTCATAAAACCACCTCTCCACCTGCTCTACAGGACAGACAAAGTTCAGTAGCAGCTATTACCAGCTATTAAAAAGTACGTCCTCACTCTTAAAGGGGTGAGCAGGACTGGCAATTCAGCACCACTAAGCAAGCACAGTTGTCGCTTGCCAACCATTACAGCTCCAACAGAAAAAGTCTAAGAAAACTAACAGATGAAAACTTTTACTGTCATTCTTTGAAATTAAAAAGAACCTCACCACTTCTCTTTGCTGTAATTCATAATTCTCTGTGAGTTCCCTCACAGCACCTAGCATACAGAATCAAACTCCCCAATGCCTGTACACAGTGGGTAGCATTATTTCATCTGAATAGTTCAATTATCCTCTCTGAGAATACTTCAGTTACAGCTGTTCAATGGAAGTATGGGTGGCAGAATCAGACCCTCAGCTTATGTGGAGTTCAGCATCCCTTTACTGTTTACTTTGATTAACTACATCACTCCACATTTTCAAGACGAAATGCAATTTTTGCTAGCAGTAACTCAGCAACTTACAGTAAAGGGGTAAAAGCTTTAAGCAGACAATTCTATGTGTTGGAGATAGTGCAAGTGATAAAATGGTGTATAAAATGACATGATAACAAACACTGACCATATCTCTGATTTTTCTTTAGTAGCAGACAATATCATCATTCACACAGCTGTGAGCCATTCAAGAAGGTATTATCCTGTGAGTTCTGACATCAAAAAACTTATCGCTTCCAGCCCTACAGTAAAGCAGTTTAGTAGGCAATAAAAATGAGCAAGAAATTTCCAGAGTGGTCTGAGTTGACAGCAGAGACCAAATTTCCACAAAGTGGTACAGTTATATATAATTTATATCTCTCTGTACAATCTAATCCTCCCGAGAAGATTAATTCTGGCAGAAGGCATGCCATGGAAAGACTAAATACCTTGCCTCAGGGTCTGCAGTTTTTATTCCTTCCAGAGGTTCCTCAGGAATCCCGTGGACAAAGACCAAAAAAACATTTTCTTTTTCATTCTGTCATTTTGCAAATCTTCTGGAAGTCCATCTCTATTCCTAATTAAGATGAAGCCTCTGGTTTTGTTCTGCCCTTATTTTTCAATGAGCTTTAAGCTAGAGTTCCTGATTGTCATTGCAGGATGGGCTAAGAGCTGATATAGTGGAAAAACTCAGCAGTAGTCAGTACTACGGTGAAAAACATAGCACATCTACTGTGACCAAGATTCAATTCCACCTGTTCACACTGCAGTTATCTTAACATTGCAAGAAGTCAATTAATTAAAAGCTAGCTATGAGCAGAAAAATTGATACTCAATACTCAGATAAACAATACTCTTGAGTGCTGTGTAAATAGCAACATGGTGCAAACTGCCGTGCCGGAGGTATCCTTTGTGAACTCAGTCCCCAGATCCCCATCTTTTAAAATGTTCTCTTTCCATTTCACATTGATGAAGGAAGTAAAACATGGAAAATATGGTCTGTGTTGGAAACAGAGCAAAAAAAATCCCCAAAACACAAGAGTAGGATTCAGTTCTGAACTGTAGACACCTACATGTAGGTGTGGACCATCTGCTAGGTTCCCGAGCCCCTATTTTAATCAGAAGAGTTCCAGGCTTCTATTTAGCATAAACAGAGTGGTTTTTGAAGCACTTGTGACAGTCATGTCTTGTCTCCAGCTCCTCTCCCCTTTCCTGTAAGGTGCTGTATTTTATGTGGGTATTCTGGATACACTATGACATCTAAAAGTAGCACAAGATGCTTGCATTCAGGAAGCTGAACTGAAATCCTGGTTGAGTTGGTTAGTGGCATCTGCTGAGCCAAGTCTCCAGGTTCAACTGGCCTTATTGACTAAATCTTCCTTATCTATAATGATGCTTTAGTCACACAGGATAGGCAACACTTGCATAAATACACTTCGGCATTTGAAATGTTCTGTGTGCATCTGGACTGGCAGATGGAAGACAGGGTGCTGCATGAGATGTTTACATTTAAGCACTTGCATCAAGCCTCTTCATTATGTCGATATCCCCATGTGGATATCTTAATGTAAGGGCTAAGTCCTACCCCAGGTAACTGTAGTTTCCTGAGGCACTTCAGTCACGTTCCTAAGATAATAAATTGCTAACTTCATTAAGATTGTCTTTTCAAGGGTCCATCTCCTTTTCAATCACCTTTGAAGGGATAAGTTTTCTTGAAAGTCTGGTTTTCCATTCTAAAACAGTTTCAGTATTAAGTTCATTATCCCTCTATTGTCCCTCACTGTACAATGTATATGTCTTTGTATGCCTTTGTGCCACCACAGTCTTGTTTATTTTTCAAATCTTGAGCTCTTTCAAGAGATCAATATATCCCTTGGCTCTCAATTTCAACTAACAAATAATGGAAAAATATTTCAAATAATATATTGTTTGGAAACAAATTGTTGAAAAAATTCTGTTTGCAAATATTAGATGATTGATTCACTCTGACAGCCCTTTTTTTTTCTGTCCATTTAAACTTGTCTTTCTCTTATACACAAGTAGACACACAACAGTACAGCACAAAAAAAAATCAGCTCTAAAACACAGCCCCACAAACATTGGAATTACAGATTGCAATAAGGCCTTCATACAGCTACAATGTTCTCAGCTACTATGTCTTTTAATGAGATATGTTTGGTCTGGCTTACAATTGCTAAAACATGGTCTCTGTCACGGGTACATAGCCCTCTTCACTCATCTATCATTCCTCACTCCATAATTATTTAATGTCATGATTCCCTGTGAGGAAAGTTACGCAGCATACTCAGAGCTCAGTACAGGGTGGGTGCTTTTTTCATGAAACAGGTTGTATTTCCTGACTTTCACAGAAAGAAGAAAACAATCTTTGCAGCAAATATCTTTTCACACAAATAAGCAGGAAGGCTAAACTGCAGAAAATTTACTGTTCTAGTTTATTTCTGATACATATGGATGCTTTGACTTTCCTTACTATTGATTTTTCCTGTACTTTGAAACTATTTATAACTGTGAGTGCTAGCAGACATTTTTGGGTTCTCTTTGCTCTGAAAAGAAAAATTCAGTCTAATCCACCACCTGCGCAACATCTCTGGGGACCTCAGTGTCCCATCCTTTGGATGACTCTAGGAAGTACTGCTACAGTTATAGTTACCACCTAGGGTGCTTTCCTGCCTTAATCTTTTCCTGCCTTTTCTGAGAAATATGTCTGATACAAACTCAGTCTCTTGTTTCCTCACTGCAATATTTTTTTTTTTTTTTATAATTTTATAAACATCGGCCCTACTGGGAGCTGTGAGGTGGTATGACTTCTCACAGAGGGGTGGTAAGCGGGACTGGGAAATGAAGTATTTTAATTGTAGTACTACACCTGCTAGTGTAGTAAACATCACTGCCAGCCTGTTTCACTGTGAGTAGTTTAGGACTTAGGTCACACTCACCTACAGAGATATCTTTTTCCTTGCTGAATCCAGCATTTTGAATGTTCCATCAAGTTCATCTTTTTCAAGAGCGATCCACTTTGAGACAGATTTTTTACTTCAGCTGTTACCCAATGCAAAAACTGGTAAGGACCAATCTGTAGGACTTTTGTGTGCAGGAATTTTCATCAGTCATGGGAAGTTTCACACACCAGGGTGACTCACAGGAACAAGAGCTTACCAGGCTGGACCCGAAGTACATTGTTACCTGGGCGTTGGTTTCTGCATGCTGACCCAGTGGCACACAAGAAACTCTGGAAAACATTGGACTGCTTAGTTAGCATGCCTAGGATCACCATGCATGGGGAAGATTGCATTTTAAATGTCACCCTCCCTATATATAACATATTTGCCCTTATAATGAAGAAACTCTGATTTTTTCATTTTTTTTTCCATAGCTTTATGTAATACTTCTGGTCTGCATAAACAGGCAGGAAGGTTGTAATTTTGTTAAAAGCATTATATAATAACATATCCTTGAGAAATTTGATAAGGCCTGTCTATGCTACCATAAACATACTAAGTAAAGCCTTTGTATTAACTTCATTTGAAAGAGCTTGCTAAGAGCTAAGGCACATAACAGGGTGGAATTGAATTACAGTGGCCTAATAAATTATCAGTCATTAGCTGAATTTCCTTAATTGCCTATGGGCATGCTTTTAGTCCACCCCAATTGTGAGGTAATAAACGTCAGTGAAAGAGATTTCAGAATATTCAAGGCCTATATGACAGTAGGGAGTCTAAATACTTTGTTGGACTGGCGCTCACGTCCTCATATGATTCTAGATAGATCAACAAGTGATTTTTCAATTAATGTTTATAAAATTATTTGTGATTTGTTACTTGAACCACAGGCAAAGAGTAACACATAGAAAAGTTGAGGGGCATGAGGAGGAAGAAAGAGATACTGACGAGTCTCAAATTTGAAAGGCCTGAAAATCCTTCTCAAAACAGGCTTGAAATTACCAAAACGTATTAAAGTAAGGGAGAAAAAAAAAAAAAAATAAAACCAACCAACCAACCAACCAACAAAAAACGAAATTAAAAAAAAAAAAAAAAAACCAACCAAACAAAAAAGGCTTGCTAAAATAGAAGGCAGAGAATTTTCAAAACTGCAGTATCTAGAAATATAGATTAAATGTGTTTATTGAGGAACTACAATGGTGTTTAAGTCCCACTTTGTGTGTACTTGATGGTATTTTTCAGTTGGCTAACAATGAGAATATGGTTCGGTTTATTTAAATAAGTTTATCTATTTTAAAATATATATGGATATTTTTATTCGTCCAGTATGTTTCAAAATTGCAAAGTTAACTTAAATAAAAATTTTATTGTGAGCATTTAACTAACAATTTAATATCCAGAATATTTGTGATTATATAAAATTCTGATTTAATTAATTCATATGAATCTATAAAGACAACTTGATTATCATTTGGATTTTCATTCACAACTTTTAAACATGGAACATTCCTATCACTCATGTCCCACTATGTCATGTAAAAATACATTTAGCAGTACCCAGTAACAACGCATCTTTGGTCTTTACAGTCTTATAATGGAATGTGACATTGCAGTATTTTTTTTTATATGTAGAAATTGATTTTGATGTAATTACTGTGTAGGAATCAAAGGGTAGTGTGATTAAGTGTTATTGTAACTGAAGCTGGGCAAATATTGTAAAATTAAAAATTAACTTCTTATGGTCTTATCTGGATTCTTTCAGACTTCTGACATCTGCTTTCTGTAAGAGACTGTACTGGACAATTATTAGTTCACATGCTTGGATACTCACGCAAATGTGAATGATAAACATGGACATGCAAATATTCACATAAGAATATGGCATTTATAAGTAAAGGGGAATACCATTTGACACAGATAAAAGAGCTATTTAATGAGCCATAAAAAAAGTTTCGATCATACTATTTGCAGCTAGAGCAAACCGTACACATATTGCTGAGTTCCAATCACAGCATCACTGCATATGCTACATCAAATATACCTTTTTAAGATATAAATACTCTTTGCTATAGCAGGATGAGATATTGAGTTACTCAGCCATAGCTTTGCTAATTGAAAATTTGGCTAGATATTTACCAACTAACAGTCCATTTCTGCCCCTTCATTCACTTGTCTTTTCAATTCCTCTTTCACATCCATTTCATTTTTCACTTCATGAAGCCCTTGTTGAACTTTCTAAATAACCATCACTTAACACATCCAAGTATATGCATGCACTTATACACACACACACACTGTACATACATTTGTACACAAGTTCATAGTACTTATAAATAAGTATTGCTAATAGAATAGCATCCATGAAATAGAATTTAATATTCAGTAGACACAGAAGTGAAATAAAAACAAATTATAGATATGTGCTGTTAAAATTTGTGCCTACTAAAGGCAAGAACAATATTAAAATGTTTTAGCCTTGAAATTTAATGCAGATTTGAATTTACTACAGGGAAAAGAGACCTTTCCATTAGCAAAGTTCATTTTTTCTTGATCTCCCAACCTCTCTACAAGACTTGTTATGTCAGTGTGACAGGCCTATAAGGTGCTATTAAAATACATCTACCCTCTTTCCCTTTCTTCTGTTCCTCAGCCCATTTCTGCTGCAAAATAAAGGCATTTTAAAATTGAAATTCATTATATCTTGAAATTTAAGATTTAAAATCAAAGCAATGTTGACACTTAAAATTTAGTATTCCAAATATATGTAATTTAGTTGGTGAGGAATAACGTCCTACAAAGTGTTAAAGAATTATCTTTCACGCATTCAAATGTCTGTAAACAGTGTTTCAGGGAATCATAGAATTACTTGGGTTGGAAGGAACCTTAAAGACTACCTAGTTTCACACCCCCTGCCATGGCAGGGAAACCTTCCACTAGACCACTTTGCTCAAAGCCTCCTCCAACCTGGCCTTAAACAATTCCAGGAATGGGGGAACCATAACTTCTCTGGCAACCTGATCCAGGGCCTCACCACCCTCCCAGTGAAGAATTTCTTCCTAATATCTAATCTAAACATATCCTCTCTCAGTTTAAGGCCATTCACCCTTGACCCATCACTAAATGCCCTTGTCAAAGTCCCTCTTCCAGCTCTCTTGTAGCCCTCTTTAGGTACCAGAAGGCTGCTATAAGGTATCTCTGGAGTTTTTCTTCTCCAGTGTGTATTTGCAATATATCAAAGGCAAAAAGCCATGAAGAAGCTGTTCAGCACTAAGATTCTCCTCACTTGTATTTCCTTTGCACTAAATTTTCATTGCAAGGTAAGTTCTGTGCTGCTGGTTTTTGTACGGATGTTGATGTTAGATATGGACAGGAAAAGGAATGGATAACAAAGGGGAACGAGGAAGGAAGGAATAGGAGGAAAGAGGGAGGGAAGGGAGAACTGTGGAAGGTGGGAGGGAGAGGGGAAGGGAGAAAGGGTGGGAGGGATGACTAAGGGATGGATAAAATCTAACAATAGAAAACAAAGATGATATATTCTGGAATAAACAATTAGTATTTCAATAGTGCAATGAAACCAAATGCTTGTAAATGACCTAAAAGTAGGTATGGGCTGCAATAGTCAATCACACAATATCCAGCATGTCTCCAATTGTTTTGGTTTGAGCCTGGCCAGAGGCCAGGAACTACCCAGGCTCGCTGACTCCTTGCAGCTGAACAGAGGAGAGAAAAAAAAATTCAAAGCGTCCACGAGGTTTATGATCAAATGAACTTGAGACAGGTTTTATATTAATTAATTTATTATGCTAAAACTAATAGAAAAGGAAAAAAATGAGAAATAATATGAGCTTTTGGAAAAACACCTTCTTCCCCTCCCCCCCTCCCTCCTCCCAACTTTACCTCCTACCCAAACAACACAGGGAGACAGAAAATTAAGGGGAGGGTGGGGTTTAGGTCAAGTCTTCATAATGTAAGGATTGGAGTCTTCCCCTGCTGAATGGTTGGGTCTCCTCTCCTCTNCTCCTCTGAAAGGCAGTGTTCTTCAGGAGCTACTCCCTTTAGAAAGTCCATCTCACAAGCAGCCTTCTACTAACTGCTGCAATATCAGTCCATCCCACAGGCAACAGCGGCCCTCAAACTGCTGCGGCGTGGGTCACTCCTCCACAGGCTGCAGACTTTTTAAGCATCCCCCTGCTCCAACATTTGCAAAGGGGGTCTCTTCATGCCTGTAATTCCACAGGCTGCAGTCCTTTTAAGCATCCCCCTGCTCCAACATATGCAAGTGGGTCTCTACACACCCATGCTCCTCCACGGGTTACAAGAGGAGGACAGCCCGCTTCACCATGGTCTCACCACCAGCTGCAGAGGAATCTCGGCTCCGGCTTCTGCAGTATCTTCTTCCACCCTGACCTTGGTGCTTCTCCATGTTGGTTTTCAGCTCACATATTTCCCACTCACCCCCCACCTCCCTGGCTGGAATTAAAACTGTGCAACCAGAATTGTTTTGAATTCCTTCTTAAATATGTTATCACAGAGGTGTTACCACTTCTAATTGGCCTGTGGCATGTCCGTCTTTGCAGCCAGACAGACATTGGCCCTGCAGGACATGGTGGTGGGGCTTCTAGCAGCTTCTCACAGGAGTCAGCCCTGTATGCCCCCCACTGCTACCAAAAACCAGATTTTGCAAAACCATGACATCAATTCAAAGCAAATTTGAAAAGGCAATTGATGCAAACATGTAGCGGCTAAAACGTGTTCACCATTGATGAGGATGCAGCCCTGTGTTTGAATGGGCTCATCCTCATTGAACCTTGCTCACAGTTTTTTGAGCTGGTAAATTTAAGAGGTGTAGAGAACTACTAGGATGCTGAGAAGAAACTGGACACTCCATCAAGAGAGAAGAATAAAAAAGCTTTGCTTTTCAGTATAGTAAAGCAAGACTAAGACAGGATATGAGTATAAACATATCATGAAGAGATGGATGTCAGTGGGTGAAGGGACAGATGTCAGAGGGTGAAAGACTTGAAAAAGGTCAAAAATGATGTCAGCATAAAAATAGACAAGTGTAAAGTGAGTATGATACATACTTAAGCTGTAAGTTACAAGGTTGTGTGATGTGTATTTTGCATTAGCAAGACAGTGGATTCATGGACCCAAGGGGTCTGGTGTGAATTCCACATTCCTAACCAAGTTTTACTTTTAGGAATTGTCCATAGCTACTGAAAGTTTTACTCCTGGGACAGGCAGTCACCATATTGCAGTTAAACAAAGCTGTCATGGTGAGTTACAGAGAAAAAGGTAGCATGTCAATTAAGCATTATGATGTGGCAATTAGCTTTTCATTTCAACTTTCTAAATATGTGCCATGGAATAACTAAAACAAGGCAAGAAATTTAATCTCTTCATCCTCTATTAAAAAATGGGGAATGTGAAGAAATGAAAAATATTTGACTACTCAGAAAATCTATTTATCTTCTTTGTTCAGCGTCTCCTTCTATTGATCACTATCAGTGCTGACAAATAGCTTGAAGCTGTGATCCTGAATTGATATTTAATTAAAATGAAGATCTATTCTAATTGTATGGTAAACACATCAGAATGTATGTAAATAATGTCAACAGATGTAGGATAAGAGAGGAATTTTAAATAAGTGTTAGAAAGTTTGCAAAGGGGCTAGGGAGCAAATCATGCAGAGAAAAGCAATAATTAAATTCTGTCTCTAATTTATTTTTACACTGGATTCCACTCTTATTACATTGAAATTTAAAGACTGATTTCTTATTCGCCTTGATAGAATGAATAAATTACATGTACGATATAGGGTTTAGGAGGGGTAAATCACAAAAGTAATGTTTTCTTCATCAAAGGGTGAAACCTATTTGTAGTATGAGTAGAGCATGTGTCTTCATGACATTGAAACTTACAAAATGAAATTACTGAAGTGCCTTATAGAGAATGGTGTTTTTCACAGAACATTTCATCTCTCATGCCTGCTCTGCAACTTTCTGTCACCATGCCCTTTCTCCAAACTTACACATATCACTAATGGGGAGCACTGAGCTGGTCAGTTGACTGCTCAGAAGTCTCAGTCAGTTTTCCTTTATCAAATCCTCCACAAACAGATAGGAATAGCCTCACATTTACCAGCCCTGATTTTCATGCCCTCAGGCACACCGATATCTTCTGAAGGAACAACACAGAGGAATATAAGCAATTCAGAAGGTTCCTAGAGTATATTGATGATAACTTCCTCTTCTGAAAGATAGAAGGGCCAATGAGAAGAGGTGCTGTGTTGGACTTCATGCTCACAATGAGCAGCTTGTTGGGGATGTGAAGGTCAAAGGAAGCTGTGGCTGCAGCAACCATGAGATGGTGGTGGAGTTCAGGGCAGGAAGGAGAATAAAAGGCAAACACACATCCCTGGGGGAGGAAAAAGAGGAAGACAGAGTCAGACTTTTCAGTGATATCCTGTAACAGGACCAGAGGCAAAGGGCGAAAAGTGAAACACAGGAGGTTCCTCCTGAAGATCAGGAAGCACTTTTTCCTGTGAGGGTGACTGAGCACTGGCACAGATTGCCCTGGAAGGTTTGCCCTGTCCTGGGCAAATACCTTTAGGTGGTCCTGTTTGAGCAGGGGGGTTGGACCAGATGATATACTGACCTATCCTTTTCCCTACTGATACAAGAAATACCTGCAACATCTTCAACAGGTTTTGGTAGTATCTGTTTGAACAAATAGTTTGTGAACCATTCTCATACATGAATGAAGAAATAAGTGCTCAGGAGTAGAGTGTATGCATACACTCACCACAGGTGTTGTGTCATTTTTTGGGGAAGAGATCGAAGAGAAAAAAGTTAGCTTGAAGAAAATGATCTCTGTAATTATATGGTTTGTGTCTCAAAAAGAAGAGTTTTTTCCCCTCCAGCTGTAATTCTAGGATTCAAATTATATTCAGTAGGAAGCCTTCACTGTTTTTACTGGCACCAAAAAAGTACTTGAGAAAAATATGTGTTTATTAAATCATAGTTCTTAAATTTTACTACTTTTATTAAGTGGTTTTAAGTCATTTTTAAATTTTCATTTTAAGACTTTTTATTTACATACTATTTTCTGATGTAATTTTTACTTTGAAATGAGAAATCTTCAAAACGCAGTCAGCCTTAAACAGAAGTTTTTATTTTTCTTTCTTATCATAATTATTCTTAACCATACCATAATTACATTAACTGCTCTGTCATGTTTATCTTTACAAGGACAAAAAGCCATCAAAGGTAATCATGTCTGCAGCAGAATGCCATGCCAGCATGCTACTAACCTGTGAATTATTTCTTCTACTGTGGGATATTAAAATAGGTCTGACTTGAGCCCAGTAACCTCAGTTAATGTCTGTGGGAGTTACTTTTCCACTCTCAAAGCAGAGAAATGAGATTGCCTGGGCTAGACAGTAAGGTGTGAAAGCTTCACTAACTTCAGTCATGGTTTAAACAGGAAGAAGGTATCAGTCTAATTCCAGAATGAAAATGTTTTAGCACCGAAAGCTCTGGTAAGGTAGCACCGACATGGTTAAATTACCACAGTGAGCTAAATCATGCGAAGTAAAGGTATCTCTTAGTGAAAGAGCCTATTTTTCTGTGTTTTACTTCAGGCAGAGACATGCAAAGAGTAAGAGTCAAGCACTGTGTCTTATGTGAAACACATTCAGCTGAATATCTTGCTTATAGCCCAGCCTTAGGGGGTGGTTCCTGCACACAAAAATTTGGTTTGGGGGTGCACCTTCAGGGATGTGTAAGAGTGTGCATGCATGTGCCCACGCCCACATCCCTGGATGGCCAGACTGTCTCTCATCAGCAATCTGACTGATAATTTATAATCACTAATATAACAACACCAGCGTTTTTCTTTTACTTCTACTGTAAAAGCTTGACTGGATTCCTGCTGCCATATGCATTCATTTGCCTTTCTTCCTAATGATAAATATATAGCACAGTCAATTTGTCTCACATTCTTTTTTACTTTCCTTTCTTTACTCAAAATATATTTTGTCTCACCTATTGAAGAGTGTAAATATATTTCACTCAATTATAGGAAAGTCCATGGTAATTCACTGTTGCCTGAGGCTGTTATACCTCTTTCACTCTCATGACAAAAACATAATAACAGTGCTTCAGGGGTAAAATTTTTAGTAGCAAGATATACCTGAAAAACTATGTAGTGCTAAAAAAATAGAAGGATCCTCTCATAACTTGGCTTTCCTTCCTGAAATTTTGAACATTCCCATGATATTCCACACTGACAATGTTGTTTCTCCAGGTTAAATTTTGCTTGGTTTTGAAACACGGCCCTGTCCAGTAAAGTTTGACTTTTATATTTGAAGGGATAGAAACACAATATCTAATACCATCTTATTTTCAAGTCAGTGGAAATAAGGCCAAAGTTTATCCGGGGATTTTTGCTCATTCCCTCGCTCCTTAAACATCTACATGGGTGAAGTAAAAGGTTTCTGGCAATCAAGTGGTGTAACTTTTTTCCATCAGAAAACGCCTGTTGGAAAACAGGCAAAAAGTTTTGGGAAGACACAAAATTGTCATTACCTTTCATTATAAATTGACATATGAAAAGCCTTCAAATAAGACCAAAATAGAAATTCTTTACCATTTCAAATATAATACTTATTTCTGTTTCAAAATTTGCTCTCATGCAATGTTAATTTTAGATGTTAGGCAATACTTCAAAACTAAACTGGGCTGCAAAGCAAAATACATTAGAAGCAATATATATGAATTTTAAAAGTTGAAATTCTGATATATCCTAAAACTGTTCATTTCACTTTCCTGCAGTTCTTGTAGGTGCCTAGATGGACAGAAACACATAGCTTTCTACCAGTTTATGCTCTTTATGTGAAAATTAATAATCTGTTTCTTCTATAATTTTAACTATTAACTATAATTTTACTAATATTAACTATTATAACTATTTTGCTCATATTATAACTTGTTTTCATTCTCTGATATTACAAATTATTTTTTAATATTTGTGAGTATCATGAGGTGTCAGGCACTGCTCAGTAAGAATGAAGACAGACCCTGATTCAATGAATTCGCAACCCATGTAAAATATTGTAACAGCTATGTTAATAATTATTTTTGTTATGTACCTACTCATTAACAATCTATTCTCTATTCTATCAAGACCAGTATGTTGTGTTTACTACAAGATCTGTGGAAATTCACTGTAAAGCGATTAATTCTATTCCTTCTTTCTTTTTCTTTCTTAATATGTTGTCATATCTCTTAATAATTTCTTAATTTTGTATAATAAGAAATAGTGCAATAACATAGCATAGCTGCTGATTGTCCTTCAGCTGTAGCAGAAGCACTGTAGAGACAGAATCAAATGTACTGGATAATGCAGAAAGAGGGAAACAAATGAGTCTGGTAGAATTAGGTTAGTAAGTAGCAGTTAGTTCCAGTAGTGATACATTTTGATTTCCGAATTAAACAGATCTACTAAAGAAATCCAGTATGATTTGAAGAAAGCAAGGGTAAACACAGATATAGACCTGGACACTATGAGCTATTACTTTTATTTGAGGAGCTGTGTTGAGCCAATATCCAAACTGATGGGGGCTCTATAAAAATAAAGAGGGTGAGAATCTTAAGTTCCTTTCTTTCAAAAAAATCCATGAGGATACCAGAAACAACCAATACAGACCCAACCATTACTTGACAGCCAAAATATATACACATAGATCAAAAAGAGTTTTTAAAAATTGGGCTGCAAATAGTTTTATTGGGTAAATTAATTTTGTCCTTAATTACAACAGTTTTCTGCATACTTCAGCTAGTAGCTAATATAGAAATAGGAAAAGCAAAGGGATTCAGAGGAATTATTTGTGAAGTATCTATGAAGAGTATATTTGTGGTTTGCACTGTAAATCTCATTCTAACTGCTGCATTCAAATGTAAGGAACAAAAACATTCATGGTGACGCATTCATCAGTTCAGAGGTTCTGCTTCAATTACCACATATTCACAACTCTTCACAAATCACTGTATACTCCAAAATGGCAGAATAGTGAAAACACAAGGAGGAGAGGGAAGAAGAAAGACACCAAAAAAACCCCCCAAACATAGCCTTTTTAAAGGTTATTATCAAATAGAAAGAAAGTCAAACCTTCCCAAGACAGATAATAATCACAAGTTATTTGTCCATCTCCTGCAATCCCAACAGTAATAATCTTAGTTTTCAGCTTCAGAGGATCATTTCTCCGCATTTGAAGGGTAGGTATAACAGAAGAAGTCCTCTTCCCATCAACCTGTATTATCTGAATATGAGCAGCACAAATTCTTATCCAGTAGCTAAATATTTCCCAATGGTGTAAACAAATTAATAGCTCTGAAAGATGTGTATCTTGTTTGAAATTATTATTGAGGATACAAAAAGCTAGAGACTAAAAAGATTTTCTTTTAAATTAAAGAACACAAGGAAAAAAAAGTAATAAAAAGTTCAGTCTATCTATGGAATATCTAGTCCCAGATGTTCACCACCAAATGCTGCTTCCTTCCCCTCTTTTTTCCTTCCACTCTATACTTGCTAATAACCAGATATAAACTCCCCCTTCATCCTTATGCCTCCCAGCTTTGTTTTCCTCCCTGGAACTCCGAGAACAAGGGACATTTCCTGCCCTCTGTGCTGACAATGCCCTGCAGAAGGCTGCAATCCTGGCACAAGATCTAACACCAGCAGGCTGTTGGTGAACAGAGAATATACTGTCTTTGGGTCCTCAAATTCACCATGGAGTGGCAGGAGAACAGCTCAATAGCAGGAAAAATACATCTCCTTGTATTTATTTAAGCTCTGCAATCACAATGAGAAATAAATCTGAGACCAGGAGGCACCTGTCCCTTCTGCTGCCCTGTAAATTATATTCTTGCCAGGCCATTGTGTAAATTCCTTCAGTTTCCTGAGAGATTTCCTGATGGGTCACAGTACTGGAAGTGACACCCACAGCTATTGGAAATAACAGCCCATAGCTGCAGCAAAAGAGAATTAATGGCAGCACTTTTTACTCAGGATAACAGCCTTGTAATCTGTACCATCACTTCAGAATGAATTCATACAACAAAACCAAACAAGAAGATAGACAGGTTGCTTGGGTTGTGAGTAAAATGAAAATATCTTCCCCCCCACCCCATCTTATCATCATTACTTTCCATTTTTTCTCTCTTTTTGAGAAAGCAAAGTGGTACAGATAAAGCTAAATGGATCTGAATAAGAATCACAGTGTTGTACTACTGTAGGCATAGATTATAGAAAACCCTTTTCTGTCATCAGTGAGTAGTTGAGGGATACATTGCTGAAGACCTAAGCTTTTTTTTTCTGCAGAAGTGATATCAATATGTTTTTTACAGAATCCTAACTGTGATTTCAGTCTTGATCTAAAAATAAGAAAATAATTCTCCATGACACTTTTTCAATATTGCTTTAGATCTCCTTTTGTATCTCTTCTACAGGATGTGTCAGCTAATGCAGTAACAGTTATCCCTTGTGCAATGCTCTGACTGTGCTGCACCTGACTAAGCTGTTCCCACAGACACTTTGGGTGAAGGAAAAGTCTGGTTTAAATGGAGACAAGAGAAACCTGAATATTATCCCTATCAGGAAATTGCAACAGTAGAGATCCCATCTCTGTTGTTGTGTCATGTCCACGAAGACACGGAATTTATAGCATGAGTGGGATTTGGCTTTGTGTGAATGTGTCTTTAGCTGTGTGTCACCTGTCACCCATATCTATAAGTTCCCATTATGCTGAGCAGAGATCAAAGGCTCCAGTCAGTATCACAGTTCATACAGGTATCCAATTCCTTTTAAAATTACTTAGGATACCTGTGATAACTTCAAAGACTTGTTAAATATGTCAGAACATACACAGGAGAGAAACAGTTTGTTAGACCAGCAGCCAAGGATGAGACACCCAACGAAGGCTTCTTAAACTGCTCTAACTGACCATGCTCAAGCAGCCAAATTGCAACTCAGGTTGACAGTGAGCTGAACCGTTTTCTAGGCTCCAGTAACTGTATGGGTTAATTTCCTATTAACAACTGTTAGTGGTTCAAATCTCCAAACAAACTTCTAAGTTTCTCTAAACTGGTGAAGAAGAGTCCTGTGGAGACAGCTGAACTAGCTCTGTAGAGTAAACGGTTTTGATAGGGAATGATCAAGCTCAGGTTCTGGATTTATTTCAGCCTAGGGGACTGCCCTGCAGTATGGCCACCCTGCTGGCCCCTTCAGCAGCTCTGTCCATGAATCTCTGCAGAGGGACAGTTATAGGAAGCATTTTACTAATGTACCTGATGTACCTACCCAGTGATGTCAATTTTTCTCTCTTCTTCCCAGTCACAGATATTCTTATGGTTTGCTATCTGAATTTAAACATCATTATTGTTGCTATCTGAATTTTAAAAGTTTTTTATTTCATGTGTAATTTGCAACATTTAACTTCAATAACTTGGAAATCATAACAACTAGTGAGTAAAGAAAATATCTGCCTTACTTGTTTGTTCGTCATTAAACAGTTAAATCCTTGAGGATTTATTATTATTATTATTAAAACTAAAATGATCCAAATATACCAACTGCATTTGGAGTTGTAAACTCTTTGTCAAGTTTCAGGCATATACTAATGGAAATGTCCCAGACTAGACATCAGATAAAACAAAGTTAATGAAGGACTTTCTCAGAGAGTCTTTGTAAAATACAGGTCTTCTATTGACAGAAGCAAGTTATTCAAAACGGATGTAAACATTAATGACAACTACCTGATGCTATTTAAATAGAAAATAATCATCAATAAAAAGGAAGGTTTAACAACTGTGTTTTATCACAAAAAATATATTAACCATTTTTCACAGTCTGAAACCTTCATCAATCAATAATAGATAATATTTACTCTCTCCTGCTGGGGAACCTTTTTTATATTTTTAATGGAATGCATTGAATGTAGGTTACCATAGTTACAGCAGAATTTCAGAATGAGTTTTGTTTTATCATAATTGCTGCACATTAGTATATAAACAGCTGAACTCTGTCTTCCACTGGTAGCACTAATTTGTGCCTAGAGACAATTCTCTTCCCTCAGAAAATCGAACAACAGCTTAAAATATGCTGTAAGTTTGTGGTCTTTCCCAGAGGGAGTGGAAAGTTTCTGCAAGTCAAGCTGTTTGTTGTTTAGAGCCTGGGACTTCTGGGATTGGCAGCACAGAAAGGTGAAGCTGCAAAAATCCATCACCAGCAGTAAAGGGAAATTAAAAGTGTTCCCTACCCCACCCCAGACATGTTGAATTATAACCATAATACTTCCCATCACTATTGTTTCTGAGCAGACTTGAACACTAATGAATTTGGCTGGGATTTTTACAGAACCATAAGAGAGTTCAGAAACTAACAAGGAATGCAACATAAGCTCTATAAAAATTCCAGCTTTTATCATCATGGTGTTTTCTAACATAGGAAACTATTGTTCCCAGGTTACAGATGCTGGTAAGGAAGAGCTTCTTTGTCATGCATTCCTTATTAATCCCCATAAAGACTAATACCCATCAGATATCTACTCTATTCTTTAGAGAGTGGAGTTGTCCGAGAATTTTTTTTCCAGTGTGAATTATTGGATTTTTAATCTCTCCCAGAAATATTGAAAAGCTGGAGATGACAGCATCATGGAAAATTTATGTATGAGGTAGAAGGTTAAAAGCCTAACTGAGATCTGAAAAGCTGAAGTGCTGCCTTCAAGGAGTTACACATGCAGAACTTCCATTGCACTCCCATATTGCTCCATCTTGAGAAGTCAAACAAAACTTCATATGATACACTGAGGTATTTGAAAAGCCAGCATGTCCGAAATGGTGGCTGTTACATTTCCCTGAACAGAAGTCTTCCAAGACTGGTCCATGACTGACAGCCCAACAAGATTTTTTTCTGTTTCTTTTAAAATGCCATGATCCTGCAAGTAAAATGCAAAGGGAAAGACAGTATGTCATATACAATATGGAAGGACAAGAAACTAATGTCAAGTCAAAGATTGCCTTCTCCAGTGTGACAGCAATTGTATGGATCAGTGGATTGTAGCAGATAGTAGTCTTAAACATGCTACACTCTAATGACTACAGTTTTGTAACAGAAGATGACTCAAGTGGGACATTGCATAACTGAAGCACTGGGAAAAAAAAACCATATTATCTCAGTAATGCCTATTGTTTCCCTCAGAATCACAAAAGAAAATCTTTCCATTAACATTATAAATGACAAATTAGTTTATAAAATCAAAGTAAATATGTCTAGAAGATTTTAAGCTTGTTTTCATGTTATATTTTTAAAGCTTATGTTTTGAAGATTATTGTTGTCAAGGCAAGGAATTAAGGCTTCACATTCTTGGTTTTATTCCTGCTCCAGTCTAGAAGGGTCATATCTTCATAATCTTCACCCTTGTGTTTCTATGGACTGGAATGTTCAAGAAAATATCTATTTCCTTTTGAATATGAAGTTAGATGTTTACACACAAATATTTTTACCTGAAATGTTTCCTCCTTAACAGAACAAGGTGAGGTGATTTACCCATACTTAGTAGGTACAAAGTGTTCCACACACAAAATAATTTTCATCACAAAATTTGAGAAGCTGGGTACTTTAACTCAAATCCAGAGTTGTCCACAGATCATCCAGGAAGAGAAAATGGGGGCCATCTATTCGATAAACTGCTATTCCTACATATCCAGCTCCAGTTTGGGGCCCATTTACTTTGTGTATAGAGTTACAGCTGGCAGAAAAAGTGGGTTTTGTCATGCACTGGAGAAGAAGCAGGTGCTTGTGACCACCAAGGGTGCCTGTTCATTGCTTTTAATGCATCTTTTGATGTTTGGTTCATTTTTCTCCCATTATCCATTCTCATGTCTTTCATCTAGCAACACAAGATACTGACTGCAAAGGTACATCATGGGACCAGTAAGATTTATGTATAATAGTGTACAAGTACACAGAAAGTCAGCCTTTATCCTCAAATACTTTATCACAAATAGACAAGCTCAAGACAAAAGATGGGGGAAAAAAAGCAGCAGAACGTCTTATCCAAAATAACATACGAACAGAGACCAGTCTCCTTCATTCAATATACTCTTTATAGACAGTTTTATGATGACTTTTTTACTAGTGCCTTTGATTAATGTTTTTGTACCAGTTCTCTCTTTTTTATTCCATACCAAAAAAGCCAGAGTACTTCAATGCCTGAGATGCACAAAAGAGAGACTGAAATTTTCAGTATCACTCAGCAATTAACATCCTGCTCTCTAAAATCTTGGCCTTTTGTTTTGAGACACTAATGAGACATGGGTCACCATGAAATATGTCTAGAATATAAGGTTTAATCTTGGTCATTAATGTGCAGGGAATTGGTGTCTCCCACCAACTTTATACAGAATTAGGGCTTTCACTCACAGCATGTAACTTCCAAGCTTGTCTGGACTGAGCTCCTATTTCACAGTACTTTTTTAACAATAATCTTCATACATTTGCTCTCTCCTATAAATTTTCCTTCTTCTATGTAGCACCTGTATAGGTTAATGTAGACTAAACCAGTAACTAATCTGGTACTTATTTCCTTTCTTCCTCAGATCTACACAACAAAAATACAAACATGAAGAAATAGACACTGATAAAAAAAGAATCACAAGTGTGAACAGAAGGCACTATAAATAAGAAAGGATGGGGAGGGGGAAGGGAAGAGGGAAATTGTCCTTTAAGAGGCATTGAACCATTGACCTTAAGAGTTTTTTATTCTGGTCCAGAGAGAAGTTGCTAAAGTACCTCACCACAGGAAAGAAATGAGAAATTTTGAGGGCTATTGAGCACTGAATTCTCATGGTGGCTCAGCAAAATGTTACTTAGAACAGGTGTTTCTGTAATTGTGATACAGTGGGGAAGTTTACAGTGTTCAATATCCCCACAAGACTTACTAATACCTCTCTAATGTCTCTACAAATTGTATGCTGGACTGTCGAAGAGTACAGAATGAAACCTCTTTCTAGTCTGCTCAAAGATATTTACAATTCAGCGCATATTTGCTGTAAAGCTGGCTTTTGCCAGAAATGAGGAGTAGTTTTGGATCAGGCCTTAAAAGAATCCACCTTACTGCAAGTGGATTTTTAATTCAAAAATGTTTGAGACTACTGTCCTGGAACCTGACCTTTCTTACGTCGAACAGAGAGGGAGAGCTTTTATTTCTCAAGCAGAACCTTGGCTGTTTAAGAGATCAACCCAAAGGGCAGGAAATCTCACATAGGACAGGTGCAATTTTAAGGCTCTAGGCCCATGCATTGTGAGAACAGTTGGGAAGCAATCTTTCCCACAGTTTAAAATCCAGACGCTATTATTATAGCATAAACATAATATGGCCAATTTGCAATTTCAATTAACAATTAAACTATAACTATTTAATAAAAATGGAAAACAGATGGTAAAAATAAAATTAAATGCCCATGGCTATCAAATTTGCTCAGATTAAATGAGGGAGCAGGAAAGAAAACACATTCAATAAAAAATAAAAGATTTACCACCCCTGAGGAGATTTGGGAGGACTAGAAGAGAGAAATGACCGGAATGCATTCTCCCAAAGTAACTTAAGCATTTTTATATGCTTGGATTCAGTACTTCTGCACTGGAACTTTGACAAAGATTGTAAATAGGAACAAATATATAGAATACGAAAAAAGTTTGATGAAACAATGTGACGAGTGACACTGTTAGGTATCATTAAGAGTTTAGCACGGTAGAAGGTGCATGAATCATTGAATGGCCTAGAATATATTCTTATGTTAAGAAGAAAATTTGACTAAATTAGGAGGAAAAGAAGATGGCTGGGTTTTTCACAGTGTCAAATATGTTGGCTTCTTGTTTTGTACTTCAAGTAGAGCAGGTACTTGAAGCCCTGACAACCTGCAGTGGGCACGAAGTGTAAACAAGCATGTAACACCACAAGGTCACAGATTCTGACCTCTATGATTATCCAGGGATATTTTACTAGCTGCAAGCCATTTTATTTCAAAGGAATGATTCAGCATGGAATTGAATTCAGTATGTCATTTCACGCTAGACCTGGGCAAACTATTCTTGGGAAACATTTTAGCTAATAAATTAGACCCTTTTTTTGTTGGCAGATTATTAGTAGAAGTATTATAATCCCTATAAATGTGTTCATTTTCTTTAAACCATTGAAGTGCTTTGTACAAATATTTTTCAATCAGCTTGCCTGTTGTAAACTTTTCATTTAATTATGTCCTTGACTATTCAGCATGCATTATTTCTTATTCAAAGGGTGGGATTGGCAACGTCAGTTTCATGGCAGTTGCCGTCACTATTTGCCTGAAATTCTAAATGTCCATAAATGGAGTAGGAGAATAGCTGGGGTAAATAAAAGATATGTGCATTCATAAGCAGATGGGTTTGGGTTTGCTGGCTTATTGGTTAATGAATGGAGAACATCCATTTGCAAATTGTCCTGCAAACAGGAACACTGGCCAAATGTTTGGTGCGGGTTTAACGTATGTCATTTTAGCAGGTGTTACAGGACTGCCTTTAGTCCAGCAAGGCACCTGAATCCCACATTGTCATGGATCTACAGCCCTTCTTCCTATGTGTAAGACAAGCTGGGATATTTTGCTGCTAATCGTGTCTCCCCTCAAGGACTACTGCCTTTGGCCGTAAATACAGCAGAATTGAAAAGCAATTCAGGGCTTGCCAGAATGCCTGACAGATTCTTCCACATTTTCCAAGCTCAATTTCAGACAAACGGTACCATGATGATATAGCAAGTACTCAATACCAACATTTCAAGCCTCAGCAGAGAGAAACAACACTGATGGTCAGGTCCTTAATCAGGATGCATGAACAAGCAACAATTCAGTTTACTCTTGCAGAGCTGTGATGGGACAAATAAATCTTCCCATAAAGCTACAGGAGCTGAGTGTAAAAAAAAAAAAACAAAAGCCAAGCCGAAAACAAAAACAAACCAAAAAAAAAGCAAAACAAATGAAAAAAAACCCACAAAAAACGTAAACCTGATCCTTTTTGAGCCCATAAGTTCAGATAAACCAAACCTGAAAGCTTTTCTGTAAAACTCAAAATCTCACATTTTCACATTTTCCAAGTAATGCATTACACCTTCTTCATTGTGGTGGCTATGACTTTTTAGTTGCTGTTTCAGATAATCCTTAAACATCACACCTAAACTGGTGACAGAATTGACAGAGGCAATTCTAGCAAGTCCCATCACAAGGGATTACCTGGCCAGCCATGATTTTATGCTTTCACTCCACACACGAGTACTACAGAGCGCAGAGAGGAGCTCTGCTCTTATATACCTCTGAAAACCACAAATCCTGAAAAGAGAACAGGGGTTCTGAACAGTCCTCTGATCTGACTGTGTCACCTGTCACCAAGGAGATGTGGCCAGAGCCTATAGATGGGGAGAGACACGGGGCCTCAGTGCTGCACAGATCCCTTGTGTGAGCTGGGTAGCTGTGTCTTGTAAAATGCAGTCTGCAAGCCATGAGACAGCGTGCCAGCTGACACATGACTCAGAATATGCTCAGAACATGAGTCTTAAGGATTCTATATACGTGCTGCAACACTCCATATTGGAACAGATACCAGAAATTGATTTAGGGATTCCAGTTTTCCAAGTTTTCCTTCACTCTATCCATCAATTTAAACCTCAGCTGCAGCCGGTGGGCAGTTTTACACATGGGCAAAGACAGATGCTGCCAGAGTGCATAATGCTGCAAAATTCTGTCAACACGTATTCACATAGAATTGTCCACAGCCTTATTCCTAGGTGAGACTTTTAAAAAGAAAAGGTAGTAACTCTTGATGTCTGGACTAGCAGAGCTTCTCTTTCTGTTCTGCACTCTCTGTGCAGGATACTTGGCTAGATAGGAGCAAGGCAAACACATTTCAATGATGGTAATTTAAACTGGGAAAAGCCAAATTATAAAGTAAAAGAGAGAGACCATAATTACCCTAGAACTGTGCCTCATGTTTAACAATAGCTGTCTGCAGTGCCATTAAAATAATGACTTTCAGATTTGCCAAGACTTTTATTATGAGAAATCCTGGCCACAAAATCTTATAGACCATTTTTTCAATTGGTTTAAATTGGTGTACATCCACTGAAGTCACTGCATGAAGATATGACCTTTATACTCAAAAGACCCAAAACATTCAGCAATTAGGTAAGCAGACAGTGCTCTGGTAACACTGGATATTATGACACATGGCTCAAATTTGTTCAGAGAAGCTGAAGTTATTTCAGCTGATAAAGGTATAGAAAATTTTGAATTAAATCTATATAATTTATGAGGTACTTTTCACACTCATTTAGACCTGTTACAGAAGAACAAATCAACAATATGCTGTCACATGTCTGTATATCTGAAATTTTAAAAATGCTGATACAGAGAACAAATCTAGTCTTCTTTTCTACAGCCACCCTTAACAGCCTCTCATATAGTGAGAGCCTTGTGACCATACCATGCTGTTACATCTTCCTTCTGTTGAAAATATGGCTAAATGAGTAAAAAACATACCAATTTGATCATCAGAACTTGTCATATTTCTTGATACAATATCAGCAATATGTATGTCTTTGTTTTTATCAGGTTGCTACCACAGAGCAAATGCTACTAATTCACCACTCACTCTCCTAGAGGTGAAGTTGTCCTGACTTTGATATATTCACATATCTAATATCAGAAGCAGAGCAGTGACGTGGTGTTGAATGCTGACTTTGCACTGAATTCTACTGTAGCTCAAATAACACCTTTGTCTTCTTCACAGTTTTCACCGAGGGCCATAAGAGAACCATCCAATCCAGCCTCACGACTTTTGTGCTGTCTTTGAATTTCTACCTTATTCCAAACTGGCTTTTGTAATTAATTGCACTATGGACACAGCCTGACTGCACACAATAATAGGCATCAGAATATCCACAAGAACAGCTGTGAGAAGGGAAATGAAAGAAAAAAAAAGGAAAAAGAGAGTGAGAAAGAGAAAAAGAGAGGCAGAGAAACAGCTTGAGAATATCACACGAAATGCTTCACATGGACATGGACAGCTACAAAGTATTTGCACAGAAAAAATACCTCTATCAGAAGTATGTTGGTATCCACCTTGACTTCCCATTAGTTCATAAAACTTTTGTTTTAATTAATATTGTGCATTAACTAATATTGCTTTTTAATTAATAGTGCTTCTTCTCAGTGTGGAACATTCATAATACAGAATTTCCTTCTGCAGAATTAGTGTGAGGAGTTTCCTCTACTCAGTCCCATTACCAAGAAACCATCTGGTGCCACTTGTCATGAAACCATGGATCTGCCTAGTTCCTCTTTTATTTACTGTTAGTCTTTTAACCTCCTCACATCTTTGCTTGAAACTCGATAATGGATTTAATAGATATTGAAGAGAAAAGAGTCTGACAAACCAGTGGAAATACAAAGCTCTCATTGTCTTCAAATGTTAAGCTGAAAATAATTCTCTTGCTTCTATTCTTTTTTTCCTCTCCTTAGTCAACAGAGGCATTGATCTTAAGTGTATTGAGTGGTTACTCCACTGTTGGGGTCTTGCTGTAAGAATGTAAGTTAGACTTTTACTAACTCAGACATTAGATTCTGTATTTTCATTTTAAATATTCCTGCTTAGGTAAAACTTTCTGCCCCTAATTGTAGTATAAGAACAACCATACAGAGTGATAGCCAAAGTCCACCTAACTGGAGGTCTTCAATGTGAGCTGTAAAACCTTGCATTTATTTCATTTATTCAATCTTTCATTTGTAAATAGAGGCCATTTGTTATACCAGAATACATTTTTGTAAGGTTTAAACATCACACCAGCAATGTAGTTCACAGTTGGTTTGTGTGTACCATCTGGGTTTTGTATATAAAATGAGGCACCTAGCCTTAATTTTGGAGGCATTTTCAGGAGGATCTATTATCTGCTGTGCTGGTTTAGTCTGCTTCATGTTTGGAAGGTAATAATTCAGTAGTATTTCTAGGACTTGGCATTTGGTGTGCCATCTGGGGTGGTAAAGACTCTGCATATGGGAGATGGTGTACTCCCAAATATTTTATCTCTATAACACTCTTCATTAAACAAAACTTTTGTTTAAAGAAGCAAAATTCATTGCAAGTGTAGTATGCTGCCATGAACATGAAAGCCAAAGAAGTATACATAGTGTATTTCTACTCAAGCAGTATTGCTCCCTTATGATATACTTCTAATATGACAAATAAATGTTGCTTCTAATCACTTAATAGTATTTTTCTAAATCTTCTCTCATTGTTCTTGTTTATACTTTTCTGCATCACACAAAACTCCTCTCCATTCTTGAGATTTGTACTTCTTTGATGTTTGGACACTATCAGGTATCCTTCTATTTGTTAATTAAGCATACATGGGGAGCTATATTTTCAGGTAGTCTAAGCTTTTTCATATTGATTACTAAATTCATGGCAGAAAGGTATTTCAATACTCGTACAGATCCAATGTTTCTAATCTAGCCCAGTGCAGTTTATCCATTTTAATCTTTCTTCAGTGTGTTTTACCATTTGGCTATCACTTCAGTTTCTTATACTTCCTTTCATTAATCATTCCAAGAATCCAATTTTATGCTTTGAGTGCCAGAGCTGTATAGACTAGGACTGTTTCTGTGCTCAAAATTAAACTGCTGTGTTCACATATTACTGTATCACCTTTTTCCATGAGGTAATAACACATATGCATTTATAACTTCACTTGCCCTTTTTGTTGCCCTTTCAAGTTGTGCCCATTATCTGCAACAATTATATTTTATTCTCTCATCTTTTCCAGATTGTTAAATCCTCATTCAATATTTGCTTCGAATTATACCAACATTGATGCCTTGCACTTTTATAATTTATTTATTATTTTATCACATCAGTCTCTGAGCCATTGTATTTTTCTTGCCCCGTAAGGGCATTTAAACCTCCTCCCAATTTATGCCAAGAGTAAATGTTGTCAATGAGCTGAAGCATTCTTCTTTCCAAATCAGGAATTAAGACGTTAAACAAGTCTTGATTTAGTACCAGCATTGCAACAAATGACTGTGTATCTCCCTTCAACTTGATCCATCAATATTCTTTGTTTATGGCCTTTGAGCTAATCTGCAATCCATGTGACAGTCCACATATTTGTCAATTTGAATTAATTGCATGAGATCTCATGGATGCTATACCAAATGCTTTACTGAAGTCAAACTCTATTAGGTCTGCCATTTTCCTCTCATTTGCTTATTTGGTAATGCTATCAGGAGAAGCAATCAAATTTGTCTGATAAGATTTATTTTCATAAACCACGCTGCTTATTTCTCACGGTTCTCTTATCCTCTGGTGGCTGTTCTCTGTCTGTAAGGGATAGTTCTTCCACACATTGATTCTGATTTGACTATTTGTCCCTCAAAAAGCAAACTCATTGATCAGCATGTTATTCTTGGGGCCCAGCACTAGGTTAGGGATCTGTTTCAGCACTAATCAGCAACAGTCTTTTATATTTATTTCACTGAACTTTTAGTTACATCATTGCACCAAAGGTTGGGTTATTCCTCTCATGTATTATGTGGGTTTCATTGTGGGTTAAAGAAAACCAGGAAAACTAGAAGAATCAAGAGGCAAAGCACAATGTGTCCCTTTTGTGAGTTACAGAGAAAACATCAGCCATTTGCAGCTAACAGACTGATAGCATTTGAAAGGTTCATTGCCCAGGAAATAAAATCACAATCATTCCAAATACCGTGGGTTGTTCGCAGTCACTGCAGTTGCAGTTGCTTTCCTTTTACCTGACATAGCAGAGATTAAACAAGAGACCTCCAACATGGAAATAGATTAAACAAGATACTTTATAAAACCAAGCTCCATAGTTAGAACTGTTAACATGATTAAAACTTGTGCATTTTGATTTTCAATACACGGCACATTTAGAGGGAGACATCTTCACTGTTGCTTTGGCAATGTTACTACTATCCTATTTCTCAGACAACAGAGGAACAGAAAGCCACAGCTAATCTCCCAGTAAAATTTTATGTTCTCTGTACAATAGTGTGGCCACTGGTCTGGCTGAATGAGACGTGTGGGCATTTTGGATTATTTCTGCTGAATTTCATTTTCCACTTTGTGTGAGAATAGCAGTCACACAACAGGGTCCTTCAGCTACCCATTAGCTCCATAGATTCTTAAAACAGCTCTCCCCTGTGTCACACTTCTGCCCCCACCATGCACCTTTCAACTACCATCCTTCACACATATATACTTATTTCTACAATGAGTTTCCAGTTCTCATTGTTTTTCAGTTCTCCTGTTAGGTGAGAGAGATAAGAAGAGAGGCAGATATTCTGGGAATCATCTTATCCAGCTTCAGACATCTAAAGGACAGATGATGAAGCCCAAATTTCCACTCTAAGCTCCCCTTAATGCCAGAAACCCTTCTAGCTTCTAGCAGACAATGTAATCTGTCCCAGCGGCCTATTTTGTAATAAAATAATCTCCACCTAGAATTCAACATATTTGAAAGAAGATATCCATCTATTTCACTACAGTGATGCAAAGGAACTTAGAACGATGAACTGCATTTTAGATGCCAAAGTTATGGTACATGAATCCTACACATTGTCTCATAAAGGCACATAAAAATAATGTCATAAGATAAACTGATAAAGGTCTTTGTGTCTCAGAAGAGCAACTCCGAGTAAATGATCTCAGCTGAGTGTAAGTCTCAAATGACAACATTTGCCAGCTGTACAAATTCTGTGGATATGTCATTAAGGGATGATGCTATCAAATTATCTCTCTTGTGGTATAAATAGTCATAACTTTACCAGTTCCACTAGGTCTCTATTGATTAATACTTGCTGAGAAGTGATTTGCATGTTTCAAATGTGGTAATGGTCTTCTATTAATAACGTTACTTCTTGTGTAGGAACAAAGATGTTTCTCTCCTTTTTTTGTTGACACAAAATCAATTTCATGATTTTCCCTAAAATTGCATTAAATGACCACTTACTTTAAAATTTCTTTTAAAAATAATTTCTAAATCTGTGGGCTTTTTCCTCTGTAGAGCCTAAATGTGCACACTGAAACAGTTTGTTTGTCCACAATTTATCCTGAAAGTGGGTGTGTGGAACTACAAAATTTCTCATCCTTCTTTCCTCTGTCGCTTTCCCTGGTTTTCTTTTCTATCAAAAAGGGACTTATTGTACCTGTCTAGCTTTAGCTCTGAAAATGTATGGGCCAATCTAAAATATATTGCCCTTTCCCCCGAAACAATTGACACAATGTAGTCCAGTTCTACTTACATAGAGCTGAGAGTTTCGTAGTGATCCATGACCTTGTAAGGCTCATTATTAGATAGATACCAATTTGTCATGCTGCGCCTAGCTATCAGCTTTTCTAGTCACTCACTTCATGATTCTAGTGGCAAATTATATTTGACTTTCAATTTAAAATCCAGGGTACTTTAATGTAAAACCTCAGTATAATAATGGTGATGAAGCAGCAGGGCATGCAATTTGACAGAATGGATTTTTCTAGTTTACTGTGGCAGATTCCCCTCCCCCAACCCCCAAAGTGAAGAAAAGAAGGAAAGAAAGAAAAAAGGGAAGAAAGAAAGAGAAAAAGAAAGCCAGCAACGCTGCCTTGAAACCATGATGGAAGCTGGGAAGATGGCAGATACAGCAGCAGATTGTCATTTCAAAATGGAGGCTCTACTTTTTCAAGTTGCTCCCTGAGCATAACTTAAAATACATTAGATGCATCATGACAAGCTATAATTCATGAATTCGTGAATGAAGATTTAATCCCTTTTTAATGAAAAAAAATGTTCTGACTTCTTTTGCTGAGTTGCTGAACTTAATATATGTTACACGGTTCCTGTCAGACATAAGTAATGCTGATCTCTTTTGTCTTGATGCCAAGCACCTACTACTAAATGTGTCATAGGCATGTAAACCCTGATACAAGGGATGCATTATTTCAGTACTTTTTAATGAGGATTTGTTTTTGAACAATACCTTGTACAGGATACTGGGCAAGGGAACCTTCCTACTTCAAGCAAAATTTACACTCATTGATTACTATGTTTTGGGGATTTATATTTTTATTATGGGAACATATCATGACATGAATTATGATTGGACAGTATGGAACATTATGGAACATGTTTAATTTATTTTTTTTCCTCCTTTCTTTTTCTACACATAGAAAAATCATGCTTGCATTTAAAATCTGAGCTTCATTTTGAAAATAATTCGGTTTATCAAATTGGGTCACCCAGACATTAAGTAACTCTGCAAAGCTAATTCTCTAAACTCTCTGAAGAATCAATGGAAAACAAGAATAACCCAGCCAATGTATTTTAGAGTGGGATTCATCCCAACCATCTGCAGGCTTTTAACAGTTATGTATTGAAGTTCTAGGAGTACTTTTAAGTATCCTTCTTAGTCAACAGAGAGAAATATGCATTTTTAGATGGTGACTCACCTGATTTAACTTATAGACATACTTTGGGATAAAATTAATTGCCTTCTAGGCATATTTATTGCTCTTTAATAAAGAAAATATTGAATCATTTGATCAGACTTGTACATCCAGCTTCAAGTCATAGGTTAGCACAGGTGTTTCCTTACCCTTCAACTCTCAAAATCCTTATAAGCTGAGTGATCTTGCAGAGAAGCCATGTCTCTCCTTTGATTATAAAAAATTTACTCTGGATGATTAAGTTTCAGATAAAGAAGATAGAAGACAGCAAGGTTTCATTCTGAAAACTCAACCATGTAATTTCTGAGCATGCAGTGGCTTACAATAAAGATTTTGCGAGGCCTCAGTGATAAGGTCTCCTCTAAACCTCCTTTTCTCCAGGCTAAACAACCACAGCTCTGCCAGCTGATCCTCATAAGACTTGTGCTCCAGACCCTTTACCAGCTTTGTTGCCATTCTCTGGACACTCTCCAGCACCTCAGTGTCTTTCTTGCAGTGAGGAGCCCAGAACTGAACACAGGACGCAGGGTGTGACCTCACCAGTGTCAAGTACAGGAGACAATCTCTGCCCTGGTCCTGCTGGCCACACTATTGCTGATACAGGGAAAAGGAAGCCATTGGCCTTCTTGGCCACCTGGGCACAGACTGGCTCGTGTTCAGCTGCTGTTGACCACCACATCCAGGACCTTTTCCACCAGACATCTTTCCAGCCACTCCTCCCCCAGTCTGTAGCACTGCAGGAGGTTGTCGCGACCCAAGAATAGGACCCAGGAACCTCATTCCATTGGCCTCAGCCCATCAATCTGGCTTGTCCAGATTGATCTGCAAAGCCTTCCTGCCCTCCAGCAGATCAACACTCCCACCCAAATCTGTGTCCTCTGCAAAATGACTGCGGGTGCACTCAATCCCATCATCCAGATAACCAATGTAGATAGATCTGGCACCAAGACTGAGCCCTGAGGAACACCACTTGTGACTGAACACCAGGTGGGTGTAACTCCATTTACCACCACTCTCTGGGCCCAGCCATCCAGCGAGATTTTACCCAGCAAAAAGTGCATCTGGCAAAGCCATGAACAGCCAGTTTCTCCAGGAGAATGATCTAGGAAATAGTGTCAAAGCTCTTACTAAAGTCCAGGTAAACAATATTCACAGCCTTTCCCTCATCCACAGAGTTTGTCACATGGTCATAGGAGATCAGGTTGGTCAGGCAGGACCTGCCTTTCACAAACCCATGTTGACTGGGCCTGATCCCCTGGTTGTCCTGCACAAGCTGCAAAATGGCACTCAAGATGATCTGCTCCATAACCTTCCCTAGCACAGAGGTCAGGCTGACAGCCCTTTGGTCCCTTGGATCCTCTTTCCATCCCTTCTCGTAGATGGTTTTCACATTTCTTAGCCTCCAGCCTATTGGGACCACCACAGTTAACCAGGACTGCTGGCAAATGATGGAGAGTATCTCGGCAAGCTCTTACACCAGCTCTCTCAGCACCTGTGGGTACTCTCTGCATAACCTCCCAATATTCTTGCAGCCCTCCCGCGTGGTCCATACCTTCTTTCACAGGTCATAAACTGTCTTTTTTTTCCTGAGTTCCCAACAATGCTCTCTCCTTACCCAGGCTGGTCTTATTCAGTTACAACTCATTTTTCAGCACATTGGACCAGCTTGCTCCTTCTCTTGCTCCTTTAATATTTCCCTCTTGTAGAATGTCCAGCCTTCCTGGACCTCTTTGCGTTCCAAGATACTCTCTCAACTAGTGTCCTGAACAGGCCAAAGTCTGCCCTCCAGAACTCCAAGGTGGCAGTTTTACTGAAGAATTAACAGCCATGCATTGCAGCACTCCAGTTGTGTGAGTCATCCCTCCATGATTCTGTGATTGTAATTATATCATTGTTTTCCTGCTGCACAGTGGCTTCCATCTCCTCCTGTTTGCTGTGTGCTTTGGTGTAGACGTACTTCATTAAGGCTATTGATGCTGCCACAATTTTGTGGAGAAAAACCTTAATTCCTATGTGACCATTGTCAGTCCTTCCATGGTTTCTAACACATCAATCAACTAAATGAAACAAAAAGTTGTATTCTTGATAGTAAAAGCATCTCTTTCCTAGAAAATTGTAACACTGACGCTCCAGAAGAACAGACATAATAGCTTTATTTTATAACCAGGCAGTTGCAGCTGAAAGGAAAGGAGAGAGTGAAAGCAAAATTCAGAAGGAGCACACTAAATGTACAATTTAAACATCTAAACAGTGTCGTTTTGTGTTGCTTATGTTCCAAAGAATATAATTTCTGCCCTTTAGCTTCCATCAAAGAGATATGGATCTGCCATCTGTGACAAATTTACAGTCTATGTGGATGTTCTGGATAATAAAAACTGTCAGTGGTACTAAGAGCCTACATATGAGCAACTGAATCCCATCCTGTATGTCTACATCTCAGCTAGTCATCCTATGCTTCCTTCACAGTTATGAGGCACTCATAGAGGATACTTCATTTGCACATTTTTAAGTGTCTAGTGTGGAATGAGTTGCTTCATACAGTAAGAAACAAGGAGCTCTAGTTTTCTTCACTGACTATAAATGAAGTCCATAATTTAGCTTTCAGGTATCTCTACTGTAGATACGGCCTTTTAATCAGATAAATGTTATTGAGGAAACAATCAAGTAACAGATATTACCTGAAAACTCAGACATTAGATTTCTAGAAGACAACTTACTGTTTCAAATAAACTAGATTTTCTGGTGTTCTCCAACTAGTAATCCACCCTACAGATCTGGGTTGCCACACTTTTGAACTCACACTTGGCTCTGAGCAGCAAGACTGTACAAAATTTTTGTCTGAAATTTGTTAGTTATAAACTGCTCTTGGATCAAACACATTTTATGACATAGGGGATATTTTCATAGAATTCCTCCTCTATTCTAGTTCCACACAGGCACACTTTTTCATGTTCTTTCCCCTACGCTATGGGGTAAGACTGCTAAAGATTACAGACCTAAATATTAATTGGTTTTTCTTTCAAGTTTGTTTTGGATTAGTATGCAAAACATTTTCTGTGCTGCATCCACTCTCATAGTATCTCAAAATTTTTCACAATGCCGCCTGGTGAGTTGCCTGGTTACATTTTGTTCCTGTTGTCTTTTTTCCAAGCATTAGCTGAGCAATTAATGAACAAATCAAATAAATTGGAGCTGCTGTATTTTCCTCTAGATGCAAATGTGAAGGATAATTTTTAAAGCACTTTTATATATCTCCTACATCCTCTGGGGAGGAAGCACAGGCTTCAAGTTCTGAATTACTCATTCCTGCTGGCATCAGATGTATGCCCCAAGGAGTTCATTTTCAGCTCAACAGACAAGGATTTAACTACGCAAATTCATTTCTAAACAGAAAATAATATAATATAACACTTTCCAGACAATCTCTCACAGGTACTTTAGCACCCATAAGGGAAAGAGCTAAAAAGGCTCTAAGAATTGATACCTTCTTTTCCACGCAGATTATCTATAGGGCTGAAATTTCCCCTACTGGCTTAAGAATTCTATTAGTGAAGGATGCTTAGTGCTAAATTAGATCAAACAAGTTTTTGCATTAATCAAGACATTCATATAAAGTTTTTCTCCAACTTACTTCAACTCTTCCTATTTCCATGTTGCAGTATTTCTTCAAATTCTAGTTATTCTCGTAACAGTAGGTTTTATTATAAGATTTAGGGGTCCCAGTTTTGAAATTGAATAGGAAAATTTCATAATTTTAAAATAAATTGCTACCCTATTGGTATATAACAATTTAGAAGTATAACCCATCTATCTTATTGTCTTAGTTTGAAAGGCAGACGTCTGCCAAAGAAAAGCGAAAACCCTCCCAGAGTGGAAGGAA